>JAVJIF010015375.1:0-81064 GCA_038442645.1 Agave tequilana
ATGGTGAGGGATAAGGCATCAGAGCTGTCACTCAATGAATGACCAATAATCTGACGAAGACAGTTCCATTGGAGGTCCCTTCGATATGTGATCACGGGCATCAACTGGTCGCAGTGCAGTCGTCTGATGTGTGATTCACGGGCATCAGCTGCATGCATCTCGCCCTCTTGCCACATTCCAGTTCTAGCCTTGCTGCACAGGATATTGAAAGATGGACGTTCATTGCATAGAGGAGTCCGATGAAATTATTTACTCAAATCCGACAGCGGCTTACCTGCAGACATACACATTTGTATGGGGGCGTTAAAAGAGCAAGGCACCAGTCGAAGATCATCATGTTGGCTGGACATTGGGCTAAAAGCTGGTGAGTTGGACACACTATGCTTAGATTTGACAGAGGGAATCTTTATTTTATTGGGTTCCTACGAATGGGAACGGGGGTGAGAAGGAATCGACAAAATTGCTATATCGGAAAGAAGTCTCCTCCTACGAATGGTTCATATGAAAACACAGAGTAACTCTACATAGATCGACAAAAAAAAAAAGCTCTCTGTTTGGTGAAACACCACCGAACAATAAGTATCTGTTCGGCCTTTGTGTAGCCGAACATTATGTCTATGTTCGTTTCTCACTTACCGAACAGAGAATTACAGTTTTCGCTGTAATTCTTTGTTCGATTGATCCCCGCCGAACACTTATTACTTGTTCGGTGGTCATACGCCGAACAAACATTATTTGTTTGGTGGAGGATCGTCGAACAATTAGTATTTGTTCGACGGTTGAACGCAGAACGGAGATGCACCCATTTCAAAACTTTCATTTTTGGGCGATTTTAGTCGATAAAGCTAACATTCTCGGTGTTAGCAAGCTCCAGAGTTGTTAGTTGCTTCTCCATTAACGCCCAAGATGAAATGTAGGTTGATTTTAAGTGTGAGGTAGGTAATTTTTTTAGGGTTTAAACCTTGGGGGTTGAATGAGTGAAGAAGGAAGAAGATGGGGTGGGGTACCTTTCACTTTAAATGGGGATGCCTTTATAAGAGATGGGGAGTGCCTTCATCAATTTTAAATGTTTTTATATATTTAAAAATTAAGGGTAGAGTCAATTTTCATTAGAGTAAAAGAGTAATTCAAGTTTTTGAAACTTAAGTGGAGTGCCTTAAATACTTTTTGGAGTGGAAATATCTGCTCCCCTAATTCAGTATCTTCGTCATTTTATTTGACCTCAATCCAAATTCATCGCGCAAATATCGCGCTGCAACACATCTAATGCAGTATCATTCCGACAATACAAAAAGAAAAAAAACATGTCCCCTCCCTGCACATACTTCAAGGGTCTGTTTGGTTGTCGTAATTGGCCGTAATTCGTAAGTTATAATTGATAAAGTCTTTTACATTTGTAAATGAGTTACATGCATGTAAGTTTTATGGTGTTTGATGGTAATATAAAATTGTAAGTGAAAAAGTGTATTGTGCTTTACGGTGTTTGGTTGTCGTAATGTGTAAGTCGTAAGGGAAAAAGTTGATCACAAAATTAACTATTTGGTGATTTAAAAAGTTTTAATATTGCAAATAAATATTAAAAATGTTAAATATTAAAAAAATTTAATATTAACATAAAAAATAATACAAATTCGCATGACCACAAAATTAACTGTAACTGGGCTGTAAGTGAGTGATAATTGGGTTGCAAGTGAGGGGTAATTGGGTTGTGTAAGTCTTTTACGAATTACGGTCCAAACAAACGCCGTAATTGTAACTGGGTTGTAAGTCATTTACGAATTACAGACTTTTACGCGAAACAAACGGCCCCCAAGACTATGAAATTGAAAGTTTTTCCTAAAACAATTATAATTATTATTTGAGTATATGAGTTTTTTTACCTACAAAATAACTATGTTGGAATACAAAGATTTAGGCTAGTTTGGCTCAGGATGGAAGTGAGGAAGTGGTAATAGTTCCCTTTGGAACTTGAGAATTGGTTAGTAAGTTTTTCAGTGTTGGATGTTACTGGGAAGTGTAATTTGAAAAATATTATGTCTTTTTCAGTGTTAATATGGTAATGTGAAGCGGAAGTGGAAAAGTTGACAACAAAGTTGATCGCAAAATAATATTAAAATAAAATTTAATTAAGAAAAATAAAAAACAGATTGTACTTAGAATGCAAATGAGATTTACATGACAAAAAAAATTAACTGTTTTATGCTACAACTTATTACAAATGAGATTTACATGACCACAAAATTAACCGTAGCATTCTGAAAGTAAGGAAATGATTGTGTAAAAGAAAAAAGAAAAAAGAAAAAAGAGTTTTCTTATTTTTCTTTTCTGATATTTAGATGAATATGAAAGTGGACAATTATATTTTTCTATTAACTTATGACCTGTTTGGTTAAGGGTGAAAGTGAGGAAGTAAGGAAGTGAGGAAGTGGTATTAGTTCCCTTTGGAACTTGGGAATTGGTTAGTTTTCCGGTGTTTGGATGTTGTTGGGAAGTGTGGTTTGGAAAATGTTATGTCTTTTCCGGTGTTTGGATGGTAATGGAAAGTGGAAGTGGAAAAGTTGACCGCAAAATAATATTAGAATAAAAATTAATTAAGAAAAATAAAAAATGGATTGTAATTAGAATGCAAGTCAAATTTACATGACCAAAAAATTAACTGTTTTATGCTACAACTTATTATAAATGAGATTTACATGACCACAAAATTAACTGTAGCACTCTGGAAGTGAGGAAATGGTTGTGTAAAAGAGAGAAGAAAAAAAGAAAAGGAGTTTTCTTATTTTACTTTTTCGGTGTTTAGATAGATAGGAAAGTGAGCAATTATGTTTTCTTACTTCCGCTCACTTCCTTGCAACCAAACACAGGGGCAACCAAACATGCCCAAAAAAAAAAGAGGAAGAAAAAGAAGCAGCAGCAAAAATCGGATATTTTGCTTCTATTCCCTCCCGGCTCCTGGCTGAGCCCGAGATCATCAAAACTCACGTGTTGCGTTGCGTTCACGCGGCGCACTGTCCTCCGTTGCTCCACCCGGCTACGAGCGCTACGTGTCCCTCTGTCGCTCGTCGCTCTCTCTCTCTAAACTGAAGCACTACGTGTCCCTCTCTCTCTTTCTCTCTCTCTCTCACAAATCTCAGTCCCAAATTGAAATAGCTGATGATGAGATCGAACCGTGCTGGGGAAGAAAGATTGATTCTTCTCTCATGACGAATGCCCTGCTGCTCAGACTCCTCAACAGATCTCGCTCTCCTCGAAATTTAGCCTCTCAATGTAATTCTCTCCCCCCCCTCCTCATCGATCTATTTGATTTTTCTTAAATTCATGAAGATTTTCCTTTGAATGTTAGGTTTAGGTTTTGGTAATGGCGGCGGTTCTTCGGTGTGGACGAGGCGACAGATCAGCGCCGAGGCTACGGGTTTGCGAACGATTGAGAAATCGTCACTTCGACGGTTAGTCCTTCTTTTTTCTTGCTCGCACTGTGTTTGATGAAATGCCAACCCTAATTTTAGTGCTAATTTTTAGTAAGTACATTGTTTGTTTTCAGAAAGAAGGCAATTGAGAAATAACAGTAGAATTTTTGAATATTTTGCCCAAAGATTATCGAAGGTATCGTCACATCCCTATTCCCTATTTTTTGAAATAAAAGGGATTCAAGAAGATGTTGTTTTTGTTGTGTGTTTAATAATGTGTGAAAGATAAAGCAGCAAGACAAAACAACTAGATAATTGAGGCGACAATGTTCTCCAAATTCTTTGCAGTTTTTCGCCCATTGCAAAAAGGTGAAGGAAAAAGATTACAGGTAGCGGGGTATCAATGGGTGAGTCTATACCCATCTACCCTTACCAATAATTGTATACCAGTTTATATAAATGGGTAGTGTAAGGGTAAAGAATTTATACTTGTTTATGTAAATGGGTCGGGCAAGGGTAAAGATTTATCACTACATGTTTACCCATTCACCCTGGGGATTTTTACAATAATTTTAGGTACATGTGCATAACGTACATAGAATGCTTCAAACTATGAAACTAAAAAATAATATATAGATTACCATTTAATTGCATTTGAAATACTTGTTGTGGTGACTTTATATTTCTCATTTCTAGAAATATAATTATATAAAATATTTCAAACTAATTAAAAAATATATATAGAATACTTATGTGATCGCATGTATTTATGTAGGATGCCTGAGGTTGTGCATTTATATATTTGTGATAGCACAAAATTTCATCTTTTGTATTGCTTGGTTATTTTAATTATTTGAAATAAACTTTCTGATGTAAGTTTTTTTTTATTATTTCCTTGTTTTACTCGTTGGGCCTAAAGTTGGAGCCAATTTTCATCCTTTACCTGTTTGGGTAGGTTAATCAGAACTTTGTAAAAATTACTAATAAGGATAAAAATAATGAATTTTTATTTGGGGTGAGGGATTTTAGCTTACCCGTTGACACCCCTAATTATAGGCTCATGTCATAGCTTGTCCCTTTTCTAGTTAACTGATTGACATGCTATTAAACACTATTTATGTTCTTTTTTCTAATTAACCATTTTTTTATGTTGCTAAAATAAGGTGAAAGGAAAAAAAATATCAGGATAGCTTTTTATGTTATCCTCTTCATTCTCTTCTCTCCTCTATCACATTATATGCAACAGAAAAAAAATCACTTTGTTTCTGTAAATGGTAACAATTTGAATTTCCTTCCAGTGATGGTAAAATTGACTGAAAACATGTGTTTATTTCTCTTGCTTGTCTCTTTTGTTTATTATTGCATTTCAATGCATTTAAACTTGACCTAGTTTGGACAATTTTGTATAGATTCTCCACTGGATATACTAGTGTCCACGGTGAGAGGCCTTCATCAGAATATGCAAAGCGCAGGAAGGAATCTCTTGAGACTGAGTTTGGACAAATACTTGGAACGTACAGATCAAAAACGTTGTTTGCTTACCGTCGTTTTGGTCCCTTCTTGGCCCTGTATAGAGCGGCAATTATATCTTTTCAGGTTGCTAAGTTGACTGTATGGCATTTCTTTGTCCAGGACATTCATAGACGTGCAGCTAAGGTATTCATCTTCTCAGTTTCTATGATGATTAATGGATGCATTTTATCACACAGAAAATGTATTTAGTTTTTTGGTTCTATTGGATGTAGATTATGACACATCTGACAAACTTGCAACTTCCATCCATATTGATAATATCACATGAAAGGATGAACTCTTATGAGTGATCAATTTTGGCAATTTCCTACAGTATGAAGATGCGAGTTGGTTTTTGGAATAGGGACCTCAGTAGTTGGTGCTATAAAGATCTATTTTCAAATGTTTGTTGGAGTTTTGGTTGGGGACAAAATGTACCATCGTTGACTGAGTGGAATTTTGTATGGACTTGCACAGTCAATACATACTCTTTGAGTAGGTTCCTGTGTTTTGGTTTATAGGTTGGTAGAATAAGAGGTGAAATATTTGCTGGAGGAGGGAGATCGGAAGGAATATGAATTGATGACACAGCTATGAAGTTCTGTTTAAAATATTGAAATTTTGATAAACCTCTTCCATTTTCAATATAGGTTGAAAACGTTCAATTTTTTGCGTGTTTAAAAAAATGTCTGCAGTTGACTCCCTTTAACAACAACAATTCTGTCAGAATCTATTATAGTAAGTACATATTGCCTTTTTTCTCCAATATCAATTATTCTTCAGTATACACCTAAATGTATGTCTCGATCACTTCTATCACACCTTGTTTGAAAAGGTGAAGGCATGCGCAAAGCCTCAAGGCATGTCACATAACCCTCACGAACTTCCCGTTCCTCTGTTTTCAATTTTATAGCCTAGAAATAAAAAAAATACAAAAAAGTTGACTAGATGTAAATTTTCTTTAGCATCAGTTGAAGATATATTTGGCCTCTTGCTCATTCTTTTCTAAAATGTCCTAATCCCTTTGATTTGTATACAAACTTAAAAAGAAGAAGACAACATTAAGCCTCTTGTAAAAGGGACAAAATGAGGTGTGAGGGCATACATTTCATTTGTGCTTCGTACATTGAAGTATACATGTCTTGGAATTGGGGGCCTTATATGTGCTTCTCGTTGTGTTTTTCCTTCAAAAACATATCGGATTTTCCCTTCAAGCACCTTGTTTTCTCTTTTTTTCATCACTGGGAATTTTTACTGTTCGATATTAATTTATGCAACTTCAAAACGCTGTGGGTCTTGGTTTAATGCTAAAATGGAACTGGAACCTTTTTGTTTTAAACTTATTAATATGCCATGCTAGGTGCAAATTTTGAGTACATGTGATGGTCCTTCATTCCAGCATTAAATTTTGGTGTGATCATTCTAGCACTGTAATCTCTTCACAACTCCACAGTTAAACATGCTTGGGAAGGAGTACCAGGATGGGTGATCTCCTGGATGCTCTTGTGCACTTGCACTTCTCCTATTTTTCATGGATTTCTCCTTTTCAGAAAAGAATTCACGTAGCCAACCCCAAAGTTTCGGATAAAGCCATAAAGGTTTTGTTGTTGTTGTTGTGGACGGTCCTTTACTCCTTTGTGAAAAATCCTTAGTAGTACTGTTTGGTAATTCAATGTAGTTTGTTTTCATTTGAAAGTTCAGATTTACGTTCTTAAGACCCTAGCCTGATTAATGTCACTTTTTTTTTTTTTGCAGTTTCGGGAGACTTTAATTCACTTAGGGCCTTTCTATATCAAGGTAAGCAAAGTACAGTCGCAAAATCATTTATGGAACTCTGTATCTGTGGCTAAACATTTCAGGAGATCTTCTATTTAGTACTCCATTTCCTTTTTTCTTCATATTATAGTTTCCAAATGAGAGTCTCATTAAGCCTATCTTCTATATACGAGCAGTTACTCTGAACTTTCATGTTTGTTATCATTATATTGTTAAATGGTGGCATCCATGGATGGGAACAAGTCCGCGTCAGAAAAACCTAATGGTTTCCAACAGGAAGTCTCCAAGAATAGTTTGTCACAATACTTCTTTTTGTTGCTTTGAAAGAGGATTTCTATGTCTTTGATAAAAGATAGAAGTAGGAATTAGTGCTATTCGGTTAAACAGAAAAATCTTCCTACCTGAGCCCAGTTCAGTTAGTTCAATTCGTTTATTTGGCCAATCCAGTTCAGTTCTATTAAAACATAAATTGGTTCGATTACTGAATTAACTGAAAATATAAATAAATAAATCCATAATTTAAATAAATATACGAGCCCAGTTCAGTTAGTTCATTTCGTTTATTTGGCCAATCCAGTCCGGTTCTATTAAAACATAAATTGGTTCGATTACTGAATTAACTGAAAATATAAATAAATAAATCCATAATTTAAATAAATGTACGTAAGTATATACTTAACAGTATGTATGTGTTTTTCAATTTTTGTATTAGTATTAGTACTGATAATACGTATATTAATAATTATAGTATATAGAGGCATAAATATGTGGGGATATAAATCAATAAGTATGTAAAATAATACATTTGGGTATGTTGACACACACACACACACAGGGGGAGGGGGGGGGGGAGAGAGAGAGAGCTGAAAACCCTTAACCTGACCAACCAATATATATATATATATATATATATATATATATATATATATATATATATATATATATATATATATATATATATATATATATATATATATATATATATATATATATTTGTCAGTTCAGTCCGCTTTGTATCTAATTTGTTTAGTTTCGCTTGTCCAAAGATAGGGAAAACCAAACCGACCTTATGCTCACCTCTTAATTAAAAAGCTTGTCACCTAAGGTGCCTTGTCCACTACAGTGAATATATTCCAAGTGAGGCCCATTATTATATATTGGGGGGCATATAGCAGTTCTCTGTGAAGAGGATTATATATTGTCTGAATCATTCTTTGTGATTGACTCTATTTCGTGATTTTGTTCCTCAGAAATCAAAAGTGTGCTGTGCCTCAAATGTCAGACCATTTGCTTGATACCTTAAACAAATTACATGTGCACAATTCCTCCCACATTTTACAACCATGGGAGAGGGAAGGAAAATTGAAGTAAAATTGTCTTTTTTCTTTGAGTTTAAAAAGGGGCAAAACAGAGGAAGAAATTGAAGTATACTTCCAATCATGGTTCAAAGACTCGGCCGAGTCGGAGACGAGTCGGCCGAGTCGTATCCGTCTCGGCCCGCTCTGAGACGAGTCCGAGTCACGAGTCAGTCGACTCAACTCAGAAGAGTGACTCGGCTGAGAATTGGAGTTTACTCGGTCGACTCGGCGGATTCACGGCCGAATTGGTTGGGACTCGGCCGAGTCGACTCGTCGACTCTGATTCTCGACCGAGTCGGCTCGAACGTATATTCACCCGTGACGAACGGGTATAAAGAAAACAAAAGAAAAGAAAAAACTTACCTCTCGCTCAGATCTCGCCGCCACTGCAATTCAATGTGAAAATAACTACATTAGCATGTATTTATGAATGTAAATTGCGCAATTTACTATATTGTACATGTATTTTGATATGCTTCTACCAACGACGTGTGTATTTATGCTTTCGCTTTATATTTGGTGTGCTAAGTGATATTTTTAGACATGTGATACATGAATGTGGATGCCCACATTTTTTTAAAGTTTTATCGTGATTTTTTTCAGAATTTTTAAGCTTTTTATGTACCGTTTTGCGCGTATCGCCCGAGACCGATCCGAGTTGCCGAGACCGATCCGTCTCAGTGCCCGCCGAGTCGGCAGCCGAGACTGCGACTGTGAACCATGCTTCCAATCTAATTATAATTAAACTTGAGATAAGAAATTAAGTCACCATTCAAAGAACTGAAACCTCCGTATGCAGTTTTATGTTTAATTTACATTAGATTGCAAATCTAATACATCCTTTCAGGTAAAGAAAGGGTCTTGCAAGTCCCTCATTTGTTCTGTCTTTTACTATCTTTTTTCAGTAGTAGAACTGCTGCTTAAATGTGGTTGCTAACAACAACCAATCTAATAATTACATGGAGTTGGTTGACGCACTTTGTGAAACGTCGCTTCATGCTTTCAAAGATTTATAGACAGTCTGTTTTCTATTAGTTATTTGTATCTTTCTAACTGAGATTCAGCATTTATGATCCTCAAATAACTTATTCAATTGGATGGGCAATTAAGTTTCATAATACATTTACCTTCTCTCTTTGACAGCTTGGGCAGGCTCTGAGTACACGGCCTGATATATTACCCAAAATATATTGCCAAGAGCTCTCTAAGTTGCAGGTAATCATACACAATCTGATTAAATGTGATGAAAGATGAGTGACACCTGGTACATACTTGTGTGTCCTGGAATAGGGTTGTTATTGTATATGTTTCTTCACAATGCTGCTATCCATTCAAATTTCCATGCAATACCACAAATAGAACGTGGAGGGATATCGATTCAATTCCTTGGGTGCTAGAATCATGTGAGCTTAGATGCCTAAAGGGCGAAATTTGTCATCGGCAATTCATAGTTGAAAAAATGGGAGTAGAAAAATTGTCCATGGTCGCATTGTCAGCAGTCTTAAATCTGTCTCTGGGATGCTGCTGCTTTTCAGATAGGATGATAATTTGTTTTTTAATCATGTCATTTTCTTTCTTATGAAGGTATAATTTGTTCTTTGACTTAGGATCAAATACCACCATTTTCAACTCGTGTTGCTATCAAATCCATAGAGTCTCAATTGGGCGCTCCAATCTCTCAAATATTTTCCGATATTAGTCCAGAACCCATCGCAGCAGCATCCTTGGGGCAAGTATATAAAGGTTAGAAATCTAGTACTATGGTCAAATATTTTTTGATTAATCTCATTACTGGTCTGTGGGAAGTTTAATCCATTATTCTTGGGTTTTATTCTAGGCATTGTGTGTACTACTTCAGAGTTCTCTGTGTTAAATGCATTCCTTTGATATCTCAAGTCATGCAGCTCATCTACATTCGGGCGAGCTTGTAGCTGTGAAAGTACAGAGACCTGGAATGCCACTGTTGCTGACTCTTGATGCATTGTTATTTCATATGATTGGAGGCCAACTGAAGCGATTTGCCAAGGCGCGGAAAGATTTATTTGTTGCTGTGAATGAAGTGGTGCGTCAAAATGTCTTTTGCTCTTTATTTAAGATGTATTCAAGTATGCCAGTCTCGAATATTTCCTCTTTTTTAGTTGATCGCATGTTGTGCCACTTGAAAATCACCTAGAGGGGGGGGGGGGTGAATAGGTGATTATGCTAATCTAATGAACTTAATGCGGAATTTAAAAACTAATTGCAATTAACAAGAGACGCACACTCAAACAAGCCAAGCAAATAATTATGAATGAACAATATGAATTTATGCAAGGCACAATATAGAGAGAGAGTAAGAGCCAAGGGATCAAGCGCAAACAACAAGATATGTTTCGAGGTTCGAGCACCCAGCTCTACATCCCCGCCTTCACCCAGAAGGATTTTAAGTCCACTAGCTTGTCCACAAAGGACTCCCACAAAGGGAACCTCCACCGAGGATTTGGGGCAATAACAATTACAAGGAGTACCCAACTCCTCTCCTTACAAACACTACCTCCTCCTTGAGGCACAACTCCAAGCCAACAAACAATCACCTCACAACCTTGAGGGACAACCACAAAGCAACACAAGGATCACCTCACAACTTGAGGGATACAACCCAAATGCACAACCTCCTCAACACAATGAGGGAAAGGCACAAAGCCAAGCAAAGATTGGGTATACAACTTGGTGGTCTAAACAACAACCACAAACAATCTCTTTTTCCACACAAAGATCCTATAGAATAAGATAGTAGATGTAGCTCAAGTGTGGAGAAAACCAAAGGAATGGAAATAAAAAACTCAAAGAAAATCTTTGGGAAAAACTAGAAACCAAGATGAAGAAATTGAATCAAACACTTTTCCCAAAAAACCCTTTCTTGATTTTCCAAACCCTAGCAAAAACACCAAATAGATTGTTCAATTTAAAGCCCAAAAACTTCTTTTGATTGCTGTGAAAACACTAGAGAGTCAGGAAAAATTCGCACAAAAAATCTTAGAGAAAACCTCTTTCCTATGGGGTATTTATAGCCTCCAGAAAATTATAGCCGTTGGCAGCAGAAACTGCCAAAAATGAACCAGCGGTCGACCGGCCAACGGTCATATTTCAGACCGTTGTGCCATCGGTCGACGGGCGGTCGACCGTCCCCAGAACCAGAGAGCAACGGCTCTCTGGCCGGTCGACCGCTCGGTCGACCTGAACAAACAGAGAGCAACCTGCTCTCAGTCGGTCGACCGTGCGGTCGACCGGCTTATGGGGCAGCCAGCGTGCACGTATCCGTGCACGTCGGTTGACAGTGTCAGTCGACCGTCTACTTGGTACGGTCGACCGTTCGGTCGACCGACCTAGCCTGGCAGAGGCAATTCTGGTCAGAAAAACATGTAATTTTTAATCCTAAAAATTCTCATAAAAATCTACAAAATTACACAAAAATAATTTTATCATTTTACATTGAAATATAAACTTGTGATAAAAATTTCATCACAAATAACAAACATTTTTGAACCATTTTTGTGTTATAGAAATTTTGCCAAAACCAAAAACCGTATTTTCTAAAACTTGAATTTTGAATAGCAAATACATTTTGTCCAAAACTTATCCAAATACAAAAACATGATATTAAACAACATTTAGGCATGATGTATATGGATATAATCCTATATACATGAAACATATATCCATGTTTTTGACTTTAATTCCAAAATATGTTTTGTTAAAAATACCAAAACATAAAACACATGAATAAGTGAGTCAAAACTAAGTTTGTTTAGGAAGTTAAGCATGCATGTATATAGAATGAATCTACTATACATAAAACCATGTAAACTTGTTTTGATCTATCTATTCATGAAATCAAGATCGGTTAAACCAAAAACGGAAAAACATGAAACGTGTGTGTTGTGAACTTGAGCATATCATACTATTCTAATCTTTACAATTTGGATCTAAACACAAAACTAAACTATAGTACCGATGTCTTCTTGTCTCCAAGCCGACTCGATCTAAAACTCCTTGATCCACCGAGCAAGTGCTATATATGATCTTTGACGCTCGGGCTCTTGAATCAACATGTGAAAGCTTCCAAATCATCTTGTTGAAGCTAATCACCAACTAATAACTTGATTAATGATCTGAAACTAAAATCACAAGATTATTAGTACACATAACTACATGAGTTAATCATCATCAAAACTAGAGTGGAAAGCCTTTGGGCCAACACCACTAACAACTGTTTACAATGTGTAATGCTTTGTGTTCCTACTGTTTTTGTCATATCCTATTTGTATTTCCGATCACATGGAGTGTTCTCCATATTGGAAGAATTCAGATTTTTTGGTTCTCTTGAATTTATCTCATGAAATCTCTTTGATAATGCTAAAATTTTCCAAAAGCATTCAAAGCGTCTGGCTACGCTGCAGATGGGACAGGCGGCCGCCTTGGTGCTTAGCCTAGAACTAGGGCCTAGAATGCGGGTGACTTGACTAGGCTACATCGACCTAAAGAAAATTGAGAGAGAAGAAAAGCAAAAGAGAGATGTGAAGGACGAAAGAAGTCATGCTGCAGCCACCTGTTCCTGCCTTCTCTGCCTGAGGACGCCTCTGGACACTTTGCTCAACTGCAGGAGATAATGTTGGGTTCTTGTCTCAAATCTTCTCTCTTATTTGTCTTAGAAGTGACATCCACCCTCCAACACGTTTTGTGGGGTGGTACAGCAGTGCTGAACAGCTGCAACTGTGAGCAGTTAGGCGTCCATACCAGTGCTTATGCAACTGACTGCCTTGCTCCCTGCACGGTGCCTTTTACTGCCTGGCTCATCGAACAAATTGTTAATATATTTTTTTGGTTGTTTGGGACTAGAAAGCAAGAAAATGCAGGAGCCAACAAGAAAATTCATTAGGAAGTGGGTAATAGAAGAGGGGGGGTGAAAGGGAGTCTAAGAAGGCTCCCACCTTGAAGAAGAAGAGACCACTGAAGTCTTTTCCTCCAAGTGAAAGAACAACTAACCTTCAGTTTTTGCTGTTATTTCTTCACTTCACTGTACAGTAATAGTTCCGCCAAGTAGGTTAACACTACCTCATTTTGGAAATCTTAAGAAGAGAGAAAAAGGGAATTCTAAGAAGGCTTCCACATTTAGGGGATTTTGGATTAGGGGAGTCTAAGAAGGCTTCCGCCTGTTTCTTTAATGAATATTTTTGCAAATGTAACATATCATGGAAGGAGTGTAAACGAATAGGTTTTGCTATAAGATTGAATACTTGGTCAAATTGGAGTTAAGAAGAAAGTATGTTATAATCAAAACCTATATGAAAGAAGACTTGTCACACTTTCCATGATCTCATAAGAAAAATTAATCGGATGATATATGCAGTCTCTGAAGCTTTAATGCTCGTAGATGTAATATATTGCAGCTATCTCTTGCATATTGTGTTTGTTTGTTTTATATAAAAGTTTTTCTTTTCCATGCATGCTTATAATATTCTGGAATAAATAGGTCAGGCACATGTTTGAGGAAATCGATTATATTCTCGAGGCACAGAATGCTGAAAGATTTGCTATGCTCTATAGTTCTCCAAGTAAGTGGTTTTAAACTATGTACAAAGGATAGCATTTATATAGATCTTATAGCTCTCTTTTGGTTTGTTTGAGCTATACCCATCTCTGCCTGTCAGACTTGCCAAAGTTTCTCATCATCTTCAATTCCCAGTACTACTTTCTTCCTCTTTTGCTGTGGAGTTTTAATGTTGGATGCTTATACTGGTTCCATTATCTCCTAAAATGTTCGGAGAATAAATCAGTTGATGAAAATATCTCTCTGTTATTCATATAATTGTGTTTGTAATACATGTCATACTTTTCTGGTTGTCATTCGCTTGCTTGCCATTATTTCAATTGATTTTCCTTTCATTACTGTTCTTGTTTTTCTCATATGTTTTTTCCGTGATAGCTTCATTTTTATTGTTGATTATTGAGTTGCCTATGCCACTTGGTTTTTCATTATCTATTTGTTAACAGAATTTTAATTTGGGATTAAAGAGATGCATGATGGGAGATATTTTTTATTTTTTTTGGTTAAGTTAAGAAATAATGCGCAAGCTGGGGTTCTTTAACCTTCTTAGGAGTCCACACACATAAAAGCCATACAGTAGCAATGCAAGTAGCTTAGACATTAACGAAGATCGAGATTCGAGAGATTTACCGGCGGGAAATGCTTAAAAATGTTTGGGAAAAATGTGAACCCCCCAAGATTTTGTTTCCCGTGTGAAGACCCCGGTCTTGTCCTGTGTGAAACCCCGCCTCCTAGTTTCGCAAGTGAAAAACCCCTTGTCCTCACTTTTTAGCAATATGTGATACTTTGTATTTAGTATTCCCCGAATTGCCCTTCTAAGGCACAGTTCAAAGACTCGGCCGAGTCGGAGACGAGTCGACCGAGTCATATCCGTCTCGGCCCGCTCCGAGACGAGTCCGAGTCACGAGTCAGTCGACTCAACTCAGAGGAGACCGACTCGACAGAGAATCAGAGTTAACTCGGTCGACTTGGCATTATGATGATAATTTTGTGACTCATCGCAATTCAATGTGAAAATAACTATATTAGCATGTATTTATGAATGTAATTTGTGTAATTTACTATATTGTGCATGTATTTTGATATGCTTCTATCGAGACGCTTGTATTTATGCTTTCGCTTTATGTTTAGTGTGCTAAGTGATATATTTTGGACATGTTATACATGAATGTGAATGTCTACATTTTTTAAGATTTGTCGTGATTTTTTCAGAATTTTTTGAGCTTTCTATGTAGCATTTTGCGCGTATCGCCCGATACCGATCCGATTCGCCGAGACCGATCTGTCTCAGTGCCCACCGAGTCGGCGGCCGAGACCGCGACTGTGAACCATGATCTAAGGTGGGGGCTCGGTGGTGTGATGTATGCTGGCGAGTGTGGGTCACTTTTTCGTGTAGCTGCATTAGATGCGTCTCTGCATTAAATTAGACACATTAGCACTAGAGTGGATAGTTTTTAACTGGACTTTTTATTTAATATAGGAGAAAATTTTTTTTTGTATGGAGTTATTAGACTGGCAATTTTTTTCAATTAAGTGGCACATAAAATTTATTAGTAATCTTAATATATTTGTTACAAGTTGCTCTTTTCCCTTAAAAAATTAATTTACTGAATTCTGTCACAGCGACGTTTCCAATAAAACATTATCACTTGTAACGAATATATTAAATTAAAAAGTAGGCCATTCCGAGAAGGGATATAAATTGAAATAAAAAGTAGACTACTTCACAAGAAAATAAGATATAGATATATTGATCCGAAAGATAAATAAATTGAACTAAAAGCTAGATGGTTTCATATGAAAAGTAGTCACATTGAAGATTGAACTAGCAGCAGTCAATTTCATAAGAAAGATCGGCTAATTTCAAAAGTAGACAGATTGAACGAGAGGAATTTTTTTGGGGGGTTCTTTTGGAAAATAAATGGAGAAGAAAGAAAGGAGAAATGGGTTGGGTTCTCATATCTAAGCGAGGGAGAAGATAGAACAAGGGAACAATGGGAGACAAAAACGAGACTTTTTTGAGTTTTCTTAGATCTAAAATTTGGAGAGGAGAAGAAAGGAGGATTTCTTTTGGGGGTTATTTTGGACAAATAAATGGAGAAGGAAGAAAGGAGAAATGGGTTGGGTTCTCACATCTAAGTGATGGAGAAGATAGAACAAGAGAAAGAGCGGGAGACAAAAAGGAGAATTTTTCGAGTTTTCTAAGATCTATAGGGAGGAGAAGAAAGAAGAAAGAGAATTGATTTATTTATTTTTTGGGTTCTTTTGGACAAAAAAAATGGATAAGAAAAAACAAATGGGTTGGGTTCTTAGATCGGAGAATGAAAGAGAAAGTAGATGAGATTGGGAGAGGCAAAAAAGAGATTTCTCCACCCAAATACATCAGATTCCCACTATGTCAATCTTTTTCTCCATCCAACAATCCAAATCTTAGCCGGTTCTAGAATATCCAAACTAGAAAGTTTCAATTTTGATATTAAAAATGATCCTTGCAAATATCCTTTGCATACCCCATTAAGTCAAGTTGAAGAAATATTTCAGCCTTATTAACATAAATCAATCATCCTAAACGAGCATGAGAAAAATTGGGTGTTGCAGTGTTGCCCGGCAACGGCAGGTAGAAGCTCTTGAATCAAGCACCAACTTGAATCTAAATTTAAAGTTCTCCAATTTAAATAATGTTTCCTATTATAAGTTAAAATTTTCAGGGAATTAGTACGTCATTCTCAAGTTTGGCTTCATTAGTTAAAGGGAATATTTTGCTCAAAACTGTGCGAATTGGTTCAGATACAAATCTTTAAAATCGAAAAAGAAAAAGAAATTCAAAAGCTGTCTTTTCTCAAAAAATCAAGGTTAACAGTTCAAGAAGAAATTCTCCTAATCACAAAAGAAACAAATAAATTAGGACTATGATAGTTTGAATATTACAATTACCCTCACAATTTCCTTATTTCAGGGGTAATCTCCATTCAGACAAACACGTTTTAAATGGAGTAGGGGGCGGTGGAATTACTTTCAAAGTTGCAGAGCTTTTTGGATAGTTTCAAACATTATAGGGGAATAAGTTGCCTGACTTTGAAAACCCCCATAAATTTTTATATTAGGAGGAAAAACATTATGGGGAGGATGTGAAGAAAGCCCCTGGATTATATTCCCGTGTGAAAACCCCCGGTCATGTTTCCCGTGTGAAAAACCCCCTTGGATTTGTTGGCTCAGAGCCTTCCACTCTAGTTTTGATGATGATTAACTCATGTAGTTATAGTTTACTAATAATCTTGTGATATTTAGTTTAGATATTTAACCAAGATATTAGTATGTGATTAGCTTCAACAAAGGTGTTTTGGAGCTTTCACATGGTGATTCAAGAGCCCGAGCGTCAAGTTCATATCTAGCACTCGTTTGGAGTCAAGCTCGGTGGATCACGTTTGGATCGAGTCGACTTGGAGACGGCGTTCTACAAGAAGACCTCGGTTTATTTTAGAATAGTTAGATCCTTTGTTAAAGATTAGATAGTGTGATATGCTCAAGTTCACAACACACACACTTGTTTCAAGTTTCATGTTTGTTGGTTTTCGGTTTTTAGTTTAACTGATCTTGATTTTCATGAAAGGTATTATATCAAAACAAGTTTACATGGTTTAATGTATATTAGATTTGATCTATATACATGTATGCTTCATATTCTTAGAAAAACTTACTTTGATAACCTATTCATGTATTTGGGTTTTGTATTTAAACAAAACTTATTTTTGGATTTAATGTCAAAAACATTGATATATATCTCTTTCATGTATATTGGATTCTATCCATATACTATATGCTTCAAAGTTTAAATATCATGTTTTTATATTTACATGTGTTTTGAAAAAATCGGATTTCCATTTCAAAAATTCTATTTTTGAAAAATAAAGATTTTGGTTGTAGGCAAAATTTTCAAGTCACAAAAATGGTTCAAATTGTTTGTAACATGATTTGATTTTTACTCAAACATGTTTGTATTTTAAAGATATAACATGAACTGATTTTTGTGAAATTTATGTGGTTTTATGGGATTTTATTGATAATAAAAACTCTAGTTTTTAAGACGGCAGGCTGCCGGTTGACCGGGCCGGTCGACCGTAGCAGTGAGAATGTGCATGCTGCCTTGCTGGGGAGGCCGGTCGACTGGGTCGGTCGACCGCCAGAGAGCAAAGCTCTCTGGAAAGCTTCCGGTTGACCGGGCGGTCGACCGGCCAGAGAGCAATTGCTCTCTGAATCTGGCACGGTCGACCGGAGGGCTCAACGATCATTTTTTTGATCGTTGGCCGATCGACCGGCCGGTCGACCGGAAGGGCAAAAATGCCCTTTTCAGCTGCCAACGGACAGATTCCAAATGGGGTTATAAATACCCCCATTTGAGTTGTTTTTTGATAAGAATTTTTAAGAGCAAAATTTTCATCTTCTCTAGTGTTTTAATACAAGTTTTCAAAAGAGTTTTTAGAGCCAAAAGATTTATCTTCATTTATTTTAAAGAGTTGGAAAAATCAAAGAAAAAGAAAAGCCTTTGGGATTTATTTTTGTTCTTCATTTCAATCATATCCTAGAAGTTTTCCCAAGTATTTTCTTTGTGTTTTTGATTTTCAAACTCTTTGTTTTCTCACACTTGAGCTTATCTACTATCCTATCTATTAGGATCTTTGTTTTGTGGGAAAAGAATTGGTTTGTGGTTCAGATAGACCACCAAGTTGTAAACCTTTCATCTTTGTGATATCCCTCTAGTGAAAGGTGATTGAGTTATTATCCCTCAAGTGTGAGGTGATAGTGGAAGTAGTGTTTGGCTTATGGTTCAAAGTCTCGGTCTCGGCCGTCGACTCGGCCGGCACCGAGACGGATCGGTCTCGGCGACTCGGATCGGACTCGGACGATACGCGCAAAACGCTACATAGAACGCCAAAAAAATTATGAAAAATTCATGACAAATTATAAAAAATGTAGATATCAAAATTCATGTATCACATATTCAAAACATATCACCTAGCACTCAAACATAACGTGAAAGCATAAATACAAGCGTCGTCAGTAGAAAAATATCAAAATATATGCATAATATAGTAAATTGCACAAAATAATTCATAAGTACCTGCTAATATGGTCATTTCCACATTGAATTACGAGGAGGCACAAAATCATCATTATCATCATCCCCGCGATAAGTATAGAAACCAGGCATATAGTTTCCATAAGGATAATAATATGTTTGTGGGTGAGATCCTGTACGCTGAGATGATTGGCCAAAGGATCCACTATCAGAGTAATATGGCGGTAGGGATTGTGCAATATCAGCTCCATTGTGATAATACCCAAAACCTCGATATTCAGCGCTGCTAGTAGAATATTCACCAGTGCTAGAATAATCAGTGCCAGAATATTGGCCAGATGTCAAGCCCAACGCTTGTAAATGACCTTCAAGACTATGATGACCATGTGAGTAGTATCATGTCCACTCGAATAATCATCGCTAGAACTGAAATCGACCAACCGATCCAAATGCCTAAGCTGTTGCGAAATCCCCACCCGGCCTCCATAATCTGTATCTTGTGTGGCATAATATTCTGAATCCCATGTTAAAGCACCACCTTGTTGGCTTCCACCAATACCATGAGTCTCTTCATCATCACCACCATCACCACCATCACCACCGCCACCGCCATCACTGCCGTCATCATCACCGCCATCACCATCATCACCATCATCACCGCCATCACCGCCACTTTCGTCACTACGACGAATACCTTCGTCCAACCAACCTAAGTCATTTGGTGGTAACATCGGCTGTTCTCCCTCACGAATCCACTCATCCAAAATATCATCATTGAAAATATTGTTCAGATCAATTGGGTTGTAATAATCATCAGTGTCGCTTTTGCATGTCAAGTTTCTTACCGCAACCGCATATTATAATGCACAAATACTAGTTTATGCAACTTTTTCATTGCCAACCGGTTGCGCATCTTGTATGAATCAGCGACCACGTGCTCCAATTTCTTTCACAACCCGATGAAGAACATGTTTGGCTTAAAACTTTGATGGCAATTTTCTGCAGATTGGGAGCTGCTTCGCCATAATTAATCCACCAATCAGCTGGAAGAGATTGTTGCACTGCTCTTCTAGTTAGTGAGCTTTTAAATTCTCCAACTCCATCCACAAATAATTTTATCTGTAAGAATACACATCACAAGTGTTAATATTTGCATAACATTATATCGATGAAATAAATAAATTATTATTACCTCATTAATAGCTCTTGCTTGTTTATTCAAATCTGGCTCCAATATTTTAATGACATTCTTTAATCCATTTCTCACTTCTGGATGTGTAGAAAAGTTTTTTGAATATTGGAGTGTTGGATTTAAAAAATATGCTGCAATAATGTAAGCACATGATTGTTATGATATGACAGTTTCAATTTCTACTCAACAAATATGATTTCTAGGCAAATGAATTACCAGCAACATGCAAGTGTCTATGCAATTGTTCCTCCCATCTTCTATCAATGATATCCCAGTACTTCTTTCAGTTCTTATTTGATGCCTTTATAGCCAATTTTGCTTTATCCATAGCTTCATATATAATAGATAGTGTAGGTTTCTTGTCCTGGTCCACTATCTTTAAGACTCTAACAAGAGGATCCATAATGTTTTGGACCTCTCTTGCCTTCTTTCAAAACTGCTCAATCAGAATGGGATTAGAAACCTTATCTCGCACACTTTTTCTACTCCTTTCCTTGTTGAATTCACGCCATTCTGTAGTCGTACATATTCTTTTCAAATCTTGCTCATAGCGAATAAGGTTTTCAATAGAAATAAACTCAGTGGCAAACCGTGTTATACCTGGTCTCAACAAATCTCTATCTTTGGTAAATAGTTTCATTAAGTTAACTACTTTGAGGCTATTGTAAATGAATGATGTGATCATCTTAGCATCATCTAGTGTCTCCTTGACTGATTTCAAAGAGCCAATATCTTCAAGCATCAAATCAATGCAATGTACTGCACAGGGAGACCAAAACAAATGTTTTCTCTTCTCCATCAACATGTGACCAGCTGCTTTGAAACTTGCCTCATTATCTGTTACAACCTGCACGATATTTTCTTCATCAACTTCATCAACAACTTTATCTATTAGCGAGAATATATAATCAGCAGTCTTCGAGATATTAGTGGTATCAACAGAAGTATGGTAGATCATGCTTCTATCACAATAAATCATGAAATTAACAATAGGCTTTCTATTATGAGAACTCCATCCATCACACATGATCGTGCAACCATACTGCGGCCATTTTGTTTTTATTGAAGCAATATATACTTCAATTTCTTTCATTTCCTCCTCTAAATATAGATTGTCAATCTGCTACCCTGTAGGGCCTTTTACATCTGGGCCTGCCTCCGTAATAGTATTAATCATGGCTTGATAGTAATGATCACTATCAGCTGCATTGAATGGTATTGCATTGTAGTGAAAGAATTTCGTCACGGATTTCCCAACCTTTTTAATATTCTTAGTTGAGAACATGCTTTTGATTGATTTCTATTTTGTTGGTAACATGTAAGGATCAATACCACGAGCTGGAATTTCAGCTTCTCTCATAGTCATACTCCGACGCAATCCACGGTTACTCCCTGATCCTGAAGGCTGCGAACTACTGCCACCAATATCAACTCCTTCTGCCGATCTTCAAGCCATTTCACGACTTTCTTTCATAGCTTGTTTTAGTTGTCTTCTTTCAACTCCTTCTAAACCACCAACTTCTTCAATTTTATTATCAGAATCTTCTTTGGTCACATCATAAAAATCTTCCTCACTTAAAGATCTCATAAGTCGCTCTTTTTTAGATTTTATGGCCGCTCTTTCTTTACTACCTTCAGAAAGATGTCTCATTATTTGAGATACCTCTTTTGATACTCGCAAACATCCTTCCACCTGACCGGATACATGTGCTATATGCTGCTTCAATTTAGTGATACCACTATGGACTTGTTTCCCACAATAATTACACTTCACAAGTTTTTTACTTCCACTAACAAGGGTACCATGTTCCCATCTAATATCGCGTTGCTTTGGAGCCATACTGAAATTTAAAAAAATTATCTGTTAAATTAAATTAAAATTAAAATCAACTAAATTAAAACAACATTAGTGAAACTAAATTAAATTAAACTAAACTAGTTTATACCAGATTAAGCAACACTAACTTAATTACCTAACTTCAATAAAATTATTAAATAACCTAACTTAATTACAAAACTTTATTAAATTAAATTAACCTAAATTAAGTTAACTAAACTAATTTAAATTAAATTAAACTCAATTAAATGAAACTAAATTAAATTAAACTAAACTAGTTTATACTAGATTAACCTACACTAACTTAATTACCTAACTTCAATAAAATTATTAAATTACCTAACTTAATTATAATTACAAAATTTTATTAAATTAAATTGACTTAAATTAAGTTTAACTAAACTAAATTAAATTACATTAAACTCAAATAAATTAAACTGAGGGGGAGAGAGAGGAACATAGAGAGAGGGAGAGAGACGAAGACAGAGGGGAGAGAGGGAGAGACAGTCACACAGAGGAGGAGAGAGAGACAGAGAGAGGAGAGAGAGAGAGACAGAGAGAGGGACAGAGAGGGACAGAGAGGGAGAGAGTCCGACAGAGAGAGACAGAGACAGAGAGGGAGAGAGAGGGACAGGGAGAGAGGGACACAGAGAGAGGGAGAGGGAGAGACTGAGAGGGAGAGAGAGGGAGAGAGAGTCCGACAGAGAGAGACACAGAGGGAGAGAGACGGAGACAAGAGAGGGACAAAGAGGGAGAGGGAGAGGCAGAGAGAGACGGAGACACAGAGGGAAAGAGAGGGAGACACAGAGGAGGAGAGAGAGGCACAGAGAGAGGGACTGAGAGGGAGAGGGAGAGAGTCCGACAGAGAGAGACACAGCGGGAGAGAGAGACGGAGACAGAGAGGGAGAGAGGAAGAATTACCTGCGAGGGCGACGACGACGGCGACGCGGGGGGAGAGAGATCAGATCTGATCTCTCTCTCACTCAGCCCCTTTAATTGAAGGTTCACGGGCGCCGAGTCGACCCGGATCGGGTCTGACTCGGACTCGACTCGGTCAACTCGGCTGAGTCGGACCCGATCCGGGTCGACTCGGAGCCCCTCAGTCGACTCGGGCTTCCGAGTTAGATCGGCAGTGGCCGAGTCGGATACGACTCGGCCGCTATTTTGAACTCTGGTTTGGCTCCCTCTAGAGAGGCGGAGATTGTGTTGGAATCCCTCAAGTGTGAGGTGATTGTTGTTTGGTGGCTTTGTGTCTTATCCCTCATTTGTGAGGCAGATATTGTTTGGCTTTGTGCCTTACTTCTAAGTGTAGAAGTTGTATTTGTTAGAGAGAGGAGTTGTGTACTCTCAATTGTAATTGCCCCAAATCCTCAGTGAAGGTTCCCTGTGTGGGAAATTCTGTGTGGACGAGTTAGTGGAAATCCTTCTGTGTGAAGGCGAGGACGTAGAGCTGTGTGCTCGAACCTCGAAATATATCTCGGTGTTTGCGTTTGATCCACTTTCTCTAACTCTCTCTTACTTTGTGCATTGATTCATATTGTCATATCATATACATGCTTGATTTGTTTGTGTGTGACACACTTGTGTTTAACCAAGAGAGCTTCATATAGCACCTCAACTCTTATTTAGAGGAAGTAAGAGGAGTTAGTCCAGAGCCCTTCACTGGGAATTCGGTTACACTCGTTGGTTACATTAAGTGTGTTGCAATTAGTTTTTAGTTTCCGCATTATTGTTCATAGATTCGCCGTACACCTATTCACCCCCCTCTATGTGTACTTTCAGGATTTTGTTTCCCATGCCCAAAAAAAAACCCATGGATATAGTGACTAGAAAGGTTTCTAATAGTTCTTTTTTTATTCAAGTAAATTGCAGAAAAATCGCCTGTCCTATTGACAATGGAGCGCTAATAACCCGTAAAGCAGGTTATTAGCATAAGAACCCCCTTACATAAGGATTTGGGTCGAGATTTTTTTTTATATTTCCTTTTTTTACTCTTTTATTTCCCATTTTACTTCTCTATGTTCTTTTCTTTCTTTTGTTGTTTCCCCACTTTTTTTGTGAACCCCTCTCTCTCAGTTTCTCTCCGCCCTCTATGTATATCTCTTTCTCCCTCTACCTTTTCTCATCTCTTTCCTGCTCCCTCTCCCTTAATTGGCAACAATGGTAGCAAAATGTACTAGTAGTCATGGAAAGTTGTAGAAATAGCAACTGCAGCAGCAACATTGTAGAAATAGCAACTGCAGCAGCAACAACAATTTGGTGTGGGTCTTGGTTTTGGGTTTGGAGAAGAATTTAGGTCTTGGAGACAAAGATTGGGTTGTTTGGAAAGAAAGCAATGATTTTGGGGTTGGATTTGGTTTGAAAAGGGGGCAGCAAAAGGTATTAGTTTTGGGTTTGGGTCTAAAGTTTTGAAGAAGGGAGAAAAGGAGAGGGAGAGGGGAGGAGAGGTTTGATTTGGAGGAGGTTGAGTTTGATTTAAAGGATAAACTTTGGAAAGAGAGGTGACACAGTAGCGACAGAGGGGAGAGAAAGTAGTAGGAGAGAGGAGCGAAAAATGTGGTTAAGGTTTAATTTATAAGATGAGTTTTGGAGAAGAAGGTGAGAGAGGAGTGAAAGAGAGAAGTAGATGAGGTGGAAGACCAGAGAAGGCCAAAATGGGGAAAAAAATTACTCATCCTCGACTCAGGGGGTGTTAGTGCTAATAAATAACCTAGTTAAGGGGTTATTAATGCTACATGGTCAATAGTACAAGGGGTCCTTTTTCTATTTACTCTTTAATTTAATCATTGTTGTTGTATTTTCTAATGATTCATAATGGATCTATTGAGATAGGAATTGCTAGTGCGGTAAGGCCCAATGTGCATTGCAAAGTGCAAAATTTCTAATGTGACTGAGGCACAAGATACAATGCGAGGCATTTGCGTGATTGAGGTGAGGCGCGATTGACACAATCTTTTGGACTTCTGTAATTTTAACATGCACCAATTTTACATGACAGAGAACCTACTTTAAAAGTTTAAAGGCATTTTTCAGTTAAATGCAATCAGAATTCCACAATTCACTGAACCATTGCCCTGAAAAAGATTGTAAGGTTTGCATATAATTTTCAATCTGAAAACATTATATAACTCCTACATCCCCATATAAATTTTAATCATTCACTTTCTTTGGCAGTTAGCCTTCTGCCTGTTTGCGGCCATCCACTGCTTTCTGCAGTTGCCAACTGTTCCAAACTATTATATTTAAAAAAAAAAAAAAACAGAGAAAAAGAAGAAGAGGAGAATACGGAGAGAAGATAAGAGGAAACTAAAAGAAATTCAAAATGAAAACAAAGGGCAGAAAAGGACTGCACATACGGGATCGGAGGTTTTGTGTCTTCTTTGTTTCTTGAGACTGATCAGTGGCTGGAAAAGGAGGCATAAAGGAGGTGGGTCACAAGCTGAGATTCTGAGCAGTTGCAGACCAGATAAAGGAAAAACCCTATTTGACTGGATAGGGGTAAGAAATTGTGGTTGTATACCAGGTTAAAGGTCCACGCTGAACCCATTGAATACAAATTTTTACTGAATGTGCCCTTAGTAGAATACTCTAGTAGATTGTAGGAGCTTTAATGTTGGCTGGGCTTGGGTTGCAAAAGTTTCTTTTGGTGTTGAGCTAGTGCCCTTCACTCAAACAAGCCTGAGCCAATGAGTTCTATTCTTGAATTTGTATCTGTAAAGTCATTAAAAATTATTTGGAAGGAGCTAACAAATGTGTGCATATGTACAGTAACCTCATGGCTGACAAATAAAAGGGGATATTTTATGCGAAACACGCTTTGTAACAATTGAAATTTAGCTTGCAGTCACTACCAGTCAGTGTCCTATGGTGGGTATAAAGTCATAGATCAACATTTCACCACAGAATTCAACAATAAGAAAAAAAAGAAAGGAGATCACTTATCAGTTCAGTGCCTACCTTTTTTTGGGTCTGTGGTGCCAATATTTCTACGTACTTCAGCACACTGACCTATTATTGAAATTCTATACGCGTTACTAAGATCAAAGGTACATGTAATATAACTGTACCAATAGAGTGTGTATTACTAGAGTGTGGATTTCATTATATTTTCTTAATTTGTAACAAGAATTTCATGGAATTTGTTTTCTTGTTATGTAATTACTTACATTTTTAATTATTCATATACAAGTAAGGCTTAAGTGCAATTTATGAATATCAATTATCCCAAAATTTTGGAGTTGTCTATGTGAATCCCTTTTCAACCAAGTGAGCTTTGCTTTTGTGGTATGACACTTCCTTCCTATAAGGCTTGGGGCACCATCCCAAAAGGTTAACCTGTTAGGTGGAGCAGCCCAGACACTTATATACCCAAGTCCATCTTTAAGTCTAACCGACGTGGGACTATTTGTTTGTATTATGCTCAACAATCTCTCCTCGAACAAAGAGTCACAGGCTCTTTCGGGCCTCCTTGTCGTCACAGCGGAGGAGGAAGCCAGCCCACCCACTGACACTGTCCCCCGTCCCACAAGGCAGTGGCCTGGGCCCGGTCCATCCTGAGGATCTTCCACGCATCCGGTCCAAAGTCTGGGGCATGACTCTGATACCACTTATAAGGATTGGGGCATCATCCCAAAAGGTTAACCTGTTAGGTGGAGTAACCCAAACACTTATATACCTAAATCCATCCCCAAGTCTAACCGATGTGAGACTATTTGGTTGTCCTATGCTCAACACTTCCATGCGAACGATCGTGGGTTCAATCTCCCCATGTTCAATGAGTGGGGCGATTTTCAAATTAAAAACACAGGGTCACACTATTGCAGGCAGCTTATGGTGCTACTAATGGCTCATGGTTTGCGGATGCTCATTTTGATCAATGTGCCTATGAACAACAGGAGGATAATCTAGGATTGTGTGACAATAACTCTCCTCTTTGAAAGGAGTTCTTTCTCCCGTCTTGAGAGATTCTTGCTTCCAATGGTGGTTTCTTTGCCCCAATATGCATTCTCTCTTTCTTTTGGGTGCCTCTGTTGGCCCAAAGGCCTTCCACTCTAGTTTTGATGATGACTCATTCATGTAGTTATGTTTACTAATAATCTTGTGATTCTAAGTTTCAGATCATTAGCAAGATATTAGTTGATGATTAGCTTCAACATGAAGTGTTTGGAAGCTTATCATGGTGATTCCGGTGCCAAAGCTTAAAGATCATACCTTTGCACTCGGTGGATCGCGTTTTGGAGCAAGTCTTCTTGATGACTCAAAGACTTAGGTATCCATAGTTTAGTTTAGTGTGTTTTAGATCCATTTGTAAAGCTTAGTATAGTTGATATGCTCAAGTTCACAATACACACACATAAATTCAATATGTTTGGTTTTTGATTGAATCGGTTTTGGATTTCAAGGCTTGACACCCTTCTATAGTTATTATCATAACTTTTTATTTTTATATTCAAATAACATGATTTAACTTGCATTTCAAAGATAACTTTCAGATCTAAATTTCTTATTTAATAACCATTTTCTGATTCTAATTTTAAAGTTGTCAAATATTTGGTTGAAATCTGTTCTTGTTCTGAAAACAGTTTACAGTTTCTGTTTTGACACCTTTTAGTATTTTATTGATAACTTTCAATTCTGAAATGATATTGACTTGATTTAAGTTGCATTAGAAAGAAGACTTCAATATCTACAACTTCATCCTATATACTTATTCCCAAATTCGAACGTTTTAGACCTCAAAAATGTGTTCCAATCTGACCTATTTTGCTGTCTGCCAGGTTGGGCCGGTCGACTGGGACAGTCGACTGGGCCAAGCCCAGTCGACCGGCCAGTCGACCGGACGTGCACAAAACCGTGCACGTCGGCTGTTTTTGTAGACGGTCGACCGTGCGGTCGACCGCCTGAGAGCAGATTGCTCTCGGGTTGTTTGGGTCGACCGACCAGTCGACCGGCAGCTGTCAACGGCTATTTTTTGACCGTTGGACGGTCGACCGGCCAGTCGACCGCCAGCCTGTCAGGCTGCCACATCAGCCTAACGGCTATATTTTTCTAGGGGCTATAAATACCCCATTTGAAAGAGTTTTTGGACAAGATTTTTGGGCTGTTTTTCTTACATTCTCTGAAGTTAAAAAGAAGTTTTTAAAAGAGTTTTAAGTGCCATAAAGATTCATTCTTTTGTTTTAAAGTATTTTGTCATTTTCAAAGAAAATAAGTTTTGGGAATTAATTTATTGTTCTTCATTTCTATATCAATTTGGTATTTTCTCAAGAGTTTTTCTTTGATCAAAACACTTGTTTTTCACACTTGAGCTATCACCTATCCTACTCTATTAGGATCTATTGTTTGTGAAAAAAGGAAAGGAGTTTTTGTGGTTGAGATAGACCATATATTGTAAACCCTTGATTTCTTGTGGTGCTCCCTCTTTGGTAGAGGTTGAGTTGGTTGTATTGGGTTGGTATTTGCTCCCTCTTTGGTAGAGGTGGAGATTGGTGTTTACTCCCTCTTGGTGAGGTGGAGTTGGAGAATGGTTAGTAACCCTCTTCGATAGAGGTGTTGGTGGTTGATTGTTTGGCTAAGGGCCTTATCCCTCTTTGTGAGGTGGATTGAGTTTGTATTGGCTACGGGCCTACCCCTCGGTTGTGAGGTGGTTGTTTGAGAGAGGAGTTTGGTACTCCTAGAGTTGTAACAAATCCTCCTTGTTGGAGGTTCCCTTGGTGGGAGATAGTGGATTAGAAATCCTTCACGGTAGTGAAGGCGGGATGTAGAGCTAGGGGCTCGAACCTCGAAACATATCTTGGTCTTTGCGATTGATCCATTGTCTCTCAACTCTTACTCTCTTTACTTTGTGCATAGCATCATTTCATTCAAGCATCATTCTTTCATTGCATACATATCTTATACATTGCTTGTGTTGCCTTGCATCTTTTATATTGCAATTCATTCTTATATGCTTGGCTTGATTGTGTGTGCACATATTTCATATTGCTTGGATTGCTTGTGTGTGTGTGCCTAACTTATACTCATCCAACAAGAGCTTCACATAGCACCTCAACCCATTTCAAGGGGAATCAAGAGGAGTTAGTCCAGAGCCCTTCACGGGGAATTCGGCTACACTTGTTGAATTGTATTAAGTGTTTTGCAAAATAGTTTTAAGCTTCCGCATTTAGCGCATTTAGTTTATAGATTAGCACTTACACCTATTCACCCCCCCTCTAGGTGTTTTACAGCCTCCCATTGGCATTGTAGTCTTACAGGCCTTTCTCCCAAAAAAAAAAAAATGTTCTTTTACGTGGTGCACTTGTAGTCATTGTTCAGCCAACCCTAGTCGTAGTGCTCCTTTAACTTTGATACTCTCACCTCTATGTGGTGCATTTGTAGGATTGATGAATATAAATATCAAAGTGCAACCATGATTAAGAATTGGGGTTACTCTGCTGTTAAATTAGTTGTCTTTGCAACATAATCTAGGAATTTATGGGTGGTTGTTGTGCTTGTTTTCATTTTCATGCCATTTTACAACTTGGTATTAGAAACACGGGATCTTTTATTATATGTTTTAACGAATTATTTATGTCTTCTGCATGCAACTGAGATGATCAATGTTGCTTAATAGGTTCTGATCAGGACCACAGAAGATTCCCAATCGTGAAGGTTCCAAAAATATATTGGAATTTCACACGGCAAGCTGTCCTTACAATGGAATGGATAGATGGGATAAAACTCACTGATGCAGTAGGAATAAGTGAAGCTTGTTTAAATCGGAAGCAACTAATTGATGAGGTACTTATTTGGTCAATACTAGCCTATTTATGCTGAAATGTTTCATCCTTGGTACTTTACAGGCCAGTCTATAAAACCTGATCATACTTTTATTCTTTATTAGCTAGGCTATAAATTCTGATCATACTCTTACGCTTCTTTGCACAGTGCAGCTGTATGAATCTTATCTTTTTGAATGCTTCTTAACATGATTTATCATGACCAGCAGTAACTATGTAGCAGTAGAATAACATATTTTGAATTTACAGAAATTAAACAGTTTAGCAGGAAAAAAATGTCACTGATGCAACTAGAACAACCTAACAATATTCCAAAACTGTTGGGTCTGCACTGCAGCTAAAACTTCCACTCTTAAAAGAATGATTTTATAACTTAGTATCATCCTGATAAAAAGTCCTCCAATGTTCATATTTAAGATGATTTGGTTGACTCGAACCATATTGCTCAAATTTGTTTAGGTTCTACCTTGTTGGAATCAAACACACAGCATTTTTTCATTTGGTCAAATTGATTGAAGTTGGACGTTCAATAGTCAACATGAACATGCCTCTTTTAATGCGAATGCCTGGTATCCCAGAGGTTCAAATCCTTTTGTGCTGCTTACTCGTGAAAAAAAAAAACCAATCTTCCTGGGGAATTATCATCACGTTTATCCAGGTTTTAAGTGAACCCATCTGATGTTGTTGCCTCCTTGGTTAGCCTCAAGATGATCAAACCCTATATTGTGCAGATTCTTTTTTCCAGCGGCGACTCCACGAGCCACCACACACCTGGTCCCCTACTCATGCTTGCTGGGTGACAATCAACATGAATGTGCCATCTTACCAATGTATATAGTGTCTAATCAAATGGCTTGTGAACAAAAGTCATCAGGATTCAATTCAAAATTGTTACCTGTTTTGGAGGTTTCCACCTGATATCAGCTTACTGTTGGTGTCAAGAATTCGGAAATTGCTTGTTGAGATCATATCATATATAACCCATTTATTCATTTGGATGACAGAGAATGTACTTATACAGTAAGACAACCATGTTGATCAATCCTAGAGAACATTAAACACAAGAAACTATCTGCTAAGATAATGACAGATATAAGGGGGGCATGAGGCCATGCATTCAAATTCATAGGTAGGAATCTTTAATGAAAACTCATTTCATTAAATTCATGGAGAGTGCTTAAACATAAAAAATAAAAAATCAAGTGAATGTGTTTTCTTGCATATGCTTCAAGTTACAGAGTCAATCATAAAAATTATAATATGTTTCTTAGATCTATGGTTTTGCTGTATAAATTCTTGATGAAAGCCTTTGACCATGATCTAAAAACACTTGTAGCCTTTGTACACAACTCTTGTTAAGATATATGTAAACTGTAAAAGTCTACATTTTTATTGATACTTAGATGCAAAATATACTTACCTAGATGAGCAATCCCTCCTTATATAGACTTCACAAAAACTAAATCCTACTCCAATTGTGACTCACAATATTATTAAGGCTTTGTGAGACTCTAAATATTATTAGTAAACATCTCTATTAATTAATTGATGACCTATTACATCTAGCATGTCCATTCAAATTGACAATGATATGACATTGAGAATTTGCTTAACAAAACTCAAAAACAAATTCTAAAACTGCTGTAATGATGAAAAACAAATACTAAATTAAACGCGTAGATGTCAAACTGTTGAATTGCTACTAATTGTTGATGCAGATGCTGATTTGCTTATGTTGATATGAACCACTGAGGCCACAAACCAAACTGAAGTTGAATCTGAACCGAAAATTGAACTGAAGGAAACCAAACCAAAGTTGAGCAAGAAACTAAACCAAAAATATAAACTGAACTCAAACGACAATCCTGCAATCCTCTCTTGGGATCTCAAACTAACTCAAACTACAATCTCTCTAATCCTCCTTGGATTTCAATGTGCAATACTCGGCAATCCCTCTAACCCTTCATTAGATCTCAAATTACAGTACTCAACAATCAATCTTTCTGTGGTATCTCAAACAATATGATAGTTCACAATCCTCTCTTGGGATTTGACAGATATAAACATATCATAAACTCAATTCTCCTTGGTAATACAATTCTAAACTCCAAATACTTTTGATCCTCTCTTGGGATCCAATGACATAAAACCTTAGGAGTCTCACCTCTGATCGTACACAAAACATAAGCAACTAAATATAACCAAAATGGCAACACTATTTAAGTTGTGATTGTTCTTTGCTAAAGCCAGACATGGTCTTCAGTACGTCATAAGATTCAACTTTGGTTGGCATGGCAACTCGGTACCGATCACAACTATTTGAAAAATATGATAATTAGGGTTGTTGGCGGTGGGTGAATAGTAATCACAATGAACAGTAATTAGTAAATAGTAGTAGGTGATGATTTTTTTCCTGAAGAGTGATGTCAATTTAGGAATTAATTATGACTTTGATATTGATACCATGTTAAACTATGAAGAATAACATGCTTATGGTACTCAAAAGAATTATAAAATTTAATTACCTGTAATCATGAGTAATCCTCTCCTTAATATAGACCCAGAACCAAATCTTACTCAAACTAAAACCAAATCTTACTCCCTATAACCACTAGGACTATATAAGACTCTAAATATTATTAGGACTCTATTACTAAACAACTCTACTAATGAACAAATTACCTACTATTCTAATAGTCACTGTTTTGAATATCGGATATCGGTGACATATTGATCGGCAAAATTATATACCAGATACTGGATACTGGGTGATATATCGTGATATGGTACATTACCGGACGTCAAATCGGACGTCATACCGGATGAATATACATGTGATTGCCTTCATAAATCATATGAAACTACTTGAAGCAAGTTTAGGGTCATAGACTCATAGAAGATATTTATTTTTTATATAAACTTCTTAAATGCGTTTGTAGAAGCTACTCAAATGCGTCATGTGGTGATATATTGGATATTTTTCTTCTCGCATATCGGTCAATATATCAGCCACGTGGCAATATATCGGTCCATATTGGTTCAAAATGATATCCAGTAAAATTTTGCTCTTATCGTATCGTTTTGAATAACATACCGGTATACCGGCCGATATACCGGTATACCGGCCGATATACCGGTATATCGGCCGGTATTTAAAACAATGCTAATAGTATCAAAAGTTTATGCCGTTAAACTAAACAACTTGCTTATTTTGTCCACTCATTTGTGACCATTTGATGCATAGGGAAGAAAACTTATACGCTTGATTTTTTTTTTATTTTTATACACTCCTAATGATGTTATAAATAAACTTAAACAAAGTGGATGTTCAATTTTGTTTTCTTATCATTGAAGTTACACAGATGGATTTGCTTCTAAACTCTCAGTAATTTACATGAGGGGTGAGGGTGGGGGTAAGTCATAGTTCATAGTCGCGGTCTCGGACGCCGACTCGGTGGGCACTGAGACGGATCGGTCTCGGCGACTCGGATCGGTCTCGGGCAATACGCGCAAAACGCTACACAGAAACCTCAAAAAATTCTAAAAAAATCACGACAAATCTTAAAAAATGTAGACATCTACATTCATTATTACATGTCCAAAATATATCACCTAGCATACTAAACATAAAGCGAAAGTATAAATACACGCGTCGTCAGTAGAAACATAATAAAATACATGCACAATATAGTAAATTGCACAAACTACATTCATAAATGCATGCTAATGTAGTTATTTTCAAATTGAATTGCGATGAGGTACAAAATCATTATCATAATCATTTCTGCGGTAAGTAGATAAACTGATACTAGTGCTTGTAGATCTCTCAAGTTGTGGTCTGTAGTCATGGACATATGTCACACCATAATGTTGGTCTAATTTCAAACTCAACATTTGCATATGACCTTTAAGACTATAAGTTCCTCCATCAGTACTATTGTTTCCCTCATTATTATCATCACCGCCGCCGCCATCATCGCCATCACTGTCATCTTATCATTACCATCTTCACTATCATCACTATTAAAACTGGATAAAACCCTCACATCTTCACCACCACCACCATCATCTGGTTGTCTTATACCTCGGAGGGGGAGGGGGAGAGATCGGAAACAGGGAGAGAGCGAGGGGGAGGGGAAAGAGAGAGACGGGAGATAGAAAGGGAGAGAGAGAGCAGGTGAGAGAGGGAAGGGGAGAGAGAAAAAGAGGGAGGGGAAGGGAAAGAAACAGAGAGAGACGAGAGATGGAGAGGGGGAGGAGAGATAGAAAGAGCGGGTGAGAGGGAGGGGGAGAGAGAAACAGAGGGAGGGAGAGGGAAAGAGACAGAAAGAGGGAGGAACATCACTTGGGGTTAGGGAGGAGCGGTCGGCGACGATCGGGCAGCTGTGGAGTTCAGATCTGAGTGCTGACGATCGGCAGCAGCGGCAATCTCCAGATCTAAGCGAGGTAAGTTTCTTTTTCTTTTCTTTTTTTCTTTATACCCGTTCGTCACGGGTGAATATACGTTTCGTGCCGACTTGGCCGAGAATCGGAGTCGACTCGGCCGAGTCACGACCGACACGACCGATTTGGCCGTGAATCGGCCGAGTCGACCGAGTCAACTCCGATTCTCGGCCGAGTCGGTCTCCTTTGAGTTGAGTCGACCGACTCGTGACTCGGACTCGTCTCGGAGCGGGCCGAGACGGATACGACTCGGCAACTCGTCTCCGACTCGGCCGAGTCTTTGAACCATGGGGTAAGTAATAGCTACTAAGTAGATCTTTTCTTCTTTGACCCTGGATTGATCACCATCCCCTAAAACACAAGAAAGCTGTTAATAGCAACTGAACATATCATTTTTTGGGCAATCCAAACTGTTCATCTTGCTCTCCATCCCTTAAAAGCGTACATGTACAAAAACTCACAATCTGGAGATCTCTAACCCACTCATCAAGTGGTCACATTTGTTCTATTGTTGAAAAAACTGTCAAGTTTGTGATCATTTAACGAATTGGGATTTTTGGACTGTGATTTTGTGTGTGTGTGTGTGTGTATGTGTGTGTGTACGTTTATGGTTTAGGGAATCGAGATAGAGACGAATGATTTAGATCACCCATAAATGATCAAATTTGTAGTCAGTTAGCCTCGTCCTCTTGTAAGTTACCTATTGTGTCAACTCACCTTTCTTTTCCTCTCTGTGACTCTCCTTCATGAGCCATTTACAGTAAAGTTTGGTCCACTTGAATAATTATGGATGCACTAAAATTGATAATTATATTTACTGCACAAGATGTTACTGAATCTTCCCATTCAATTTCTCAGGGTCTTTATTGCTCACTAAGGCAACTACTTGAGGAAGGGTACTTTCATGCTGATCCTCATCCTGGAAATCTTGTTGCTTGTGATGATGGGTCTCTTGCATACTTTGACTTTGGTATGATGGGTGATATTCCTCGCCATTACCGTGTAGGACTTATCCAAGTGGTTAGCTCTCTTTCACCGTAATCTACTAGAATTCTACTTCACCATTTTTGTTACCATTAATTTCGTACTTATGTATGCTGTTCTGTTAATTTTCTAATTTCTTTGTAACTTATATGTGCTTGTTTGCTCGGTTAGCATATCTTCACTTTTATGCATGTAGGCCTCTGACTTCTGTATTGTCCTTTACAGTATTGCAGCCTCAACCATTCTCTTGTTTGGCTTTTCAATGTCTTCTTTTTAATCTTTGGTAGGAATGATCCATATTTATGTATTATTCCCTTTCAAGTTTGGTTGAAGTTAATAGTCTAATTTTCTACTCAGGGACTTGTATTTTTGTTCTTTTTTGATCATCATAAAAAAATAATATACACCTGAAACCTAACATATTTCAAAAGAATGAATAGTTATCAGTAATGCTAGGAGGAAGGTCAAGAGGAAGGGGACCCCTTTTTAGGAACGGGGATAGGAATTCCCATCAGTAAAACCTAACATGCTTCATTTTCATTTCCCTCATGTTTATGCGTCATCCACCACTAAAGTTGACTTGTGGGTAAGCATGTGGAGCGACTATTATTTGATTCTGGTGTTGTCTCTCGATGCATCATGTTCTGTTCATTGACCTTATTGGTTGCAGTGTGGAAAAGTAATAGGCCCACTTTGGTGGATCTTGTTTTTCTCCTTAACCCTTCTGAGAACTTCTCACGTTCATAGTTTCGTAATTTATCTCTTATTTTCTACCTATTCCTTCCCCAGTGCTATATTTTTGAGCTTCAGTAACCTGCTGATCCCATCAGGATTTTACTTCACATCTCATGTACAGTTTGTGATAAATCAGGTAGTGATTTTGTATCTCTTGAAGTTTTGGATTATGTTATCTGGTAGGGAACATCCCACCTTCAGCAGTTCACTACCTGTAGGCAACTTCAGACTGCTTATGTAATGATCTCTTTTTGGTTCTAATTTAAGCCATTTCATCTTCATTTTCTTAATTATCCTCATCTTTTTTTAAAGTCTTCACCAACAATATTATTCATAAGCATCCTCGTACCATTAAATATAAATGAATAATGTTGTGTTTCCATGCTCTGTATCGGCTAACTTATATCAATTAGTTAAGCTTGTTCATTTAGGATAAAACTGGGGAATATGTGTTAGTGCTACTGTAGAGAATGAAAGCCCTAGAAATTAAGTAGTGATATGACAGATGGGGCAGAGGATATTATACAATTGTACACTGAGGCATTATAGCCCAATGGTGAAAAATGATGTTAAGTCATAAAATCATACAGCTGTAGCCTGTAGGACACCTCTAGGGTATTAATTGTTGTACTTGTAATACCAATAATATTATCTATTACAAGTTTTTAAGCATCACTCGACCAATATGGCAAAAAATACACACATCTCATATCATGCAAGTATCTACTGATATAAAATTTATGCACAAGTGGCTACTGAAAAGAGTTATCAGGCATTGCTTCAAATTGACTACAGTTGTGTCCTGGTCAAGTCTGCAGAATGCACCTTTAAAACACAGCCTAGTCATATTCTTACAAGCTTACATTACAGAAGTCCCATGCGAAAGAGATTTGATCCATCGTAGTGAAACCGGTTGTTCTCTTATTAAGGAATAGTGGCTGATCTTGTGATCAATCTATAGGTGGAAGCAATAAGTTTATGGTGTAATTGTGCTCTTGGTTGAGGTTGAGCTAGAATTTCTTTGAGTGGTTTGGGTGGATCATGAAGTTTAAAAGAGTATGTTAAGTCACACCAGTAGAATAATCTTGGGATTAGGAACCAAAAGAACCTTGGAACACTGTCAAAAAAGGACTTCTGTTGCAGAAATCTTGTGGATAAACAGTCTTGGGACAGTTGCCTGTTTTTCAGAGTGCAGATTGTTGACTGCATGGTGAAGGGGAAAAAAAAATAAGAACTTGAAAGGAAAATAAAAGATAAACAATGGTGAAAGGTGTTAAACTACAAAGAACTACATCTTTATTTATTAAAAAAAGAATTACACAATACAATTACATAGAATCACAACCAATACTACTAGGAATTTATAACCCCATACAAAACCAAACCTTACTCAAACTATGACTCGAAATACTACTGGTAATTTACAAGACTCCAAACAACTCTATAACCAAATGACTGTACTAATTTATTAATTGTCTGTTATATCTAACATCTCCCTTCAAAGGCATGATGGTATGGCATCGACAATTTGCCTGATAAAAGCCGAAAAACATGGGCTGATTGTCTGAACTCTGAAGTGCTGAAATAGATACTAAACTGCTGACTCTGATGCCAAACTGTAAAAATTGCTTTGATACCGCAATGAAGAGTAACTGCTAAATAGCAGTCAGTGATGATTTTTCCAAAGAGCGACTGGCTTTGATACCATGTTAAATTACAAATAATTACATTTTTATTGATACTCAAAAGATTATAAAATGTAATTACCTGAAACCATGAGTAATCCTGTCCCTAATCTAGACCCCATACAAAAATTAAATCGTACTCAAGATAAACCTTATAATACTACCAAGACTTATATAAGACTGAATACTATGAGTTCTCTATAACCAAACAGTTCTACTAATTAGTTAATTACCTATTATATCTAACAAAAGATGTAAAGAGGATAACCATGAATAGAAGGACTGTTAGGATTTTATTTTATACGTTGCGCATTGATTAATAGACGAGTATATCTATGTCTTACTTCTTTGCCTCTTGCCTATGTCAAGCACATTTCTAGAATATTTTGTCATGTGCAATAGCTACTTATAGCCATCTATATGGCTATAGAAACCCATTAACATGTTTACAAGTAAGATCCCAAGATATGAGAATATGAATAAAGTTTCATGTGGAAAACTTAATTAAACAATTCCTCACTAATTGCAGAAATTCTTAGTGGACAAAACATTTCCTAGTGGCCCCCTCGAGAGGAGGAGGGGGGGGGGGGGGGGGGGGGGCGCTTTCGAACTGCGAGCTGGGCTCTAGTTCGTAGCAGTCTGGATGCCGCCTAAAGGCAAAAGAAGTAGGGGGAAAGAGGAGAGAACAATAATTTGAACATATAAAAGAAGAGAGGGAAAGGGTAGTAACTCGCTATTGCATTAATCACTTCTGCACCTTGCGTATACTTTGTGGTCATTGCTTCCATATCAAAGAGGAAGATGAGAGGAGAGATGGAGAAGGGTGAGGGCTTCATCTGTAGTATAAAACCCATGACCCGCTCAGCTTGCTTTTACCGGAAGGTGTTATGTTTAACACAACCTGCATCCACTAACATTGAATGGATCTGGGTGGGAGTTACATAGGCTTAGCACTCTAATTAACACCCCCCCACCCCCACACCGGAAAAAAAAAAAAAAAAAACAGCCTATTTTAACTGGTCCTTGGTGAGGTACTGAGGTGACTTCTGTTTTTCAGAACCTGCTGAACAGATAATTCCTGAAAACACTAATTCAGCCCATATATTAATCCATAGATATCATGCATACCTTGGGAACCCCCTCTATCAGCTGTTGCTGGGCTTAAAGATGTAATTACCTTCTATGAGCTGTTGGTTGGTCAACTTCATTGAACCTCTTTTTATTAGTACAGTGGTGAGCCTTTCTCCTGTAATAATCTTATTTAATTGTAGGTCTAGAGTTATTATGATTGTTTTGGAATGGCATTTCTGTGGCAGTGTATAATTACTGAGAAGTTGGACTGCTGCTAAAGATTTTAGTTTCCATGGTTTATCATGCTTTGAGACACTAAAATGAACTTTTTTGCCTATTGTTTTATCATTTAAATCTTACAAGTTCTGTTCCTTGTTCATTCTGTTTATCCATGCATGATCTGCTGGATGAAATTGTGATTCAATTTAGCCACGTGTCATATAAAATGCCACAGAGATGATGTGCTTCTATATTGCGGAAGTTATCATTCTTAGCACTTGGTATATACTATTTGCAAGTCTAGGGGAATTTGGAGAGCTTGATCCTTGGTTGCATGAGGCTAAACTATTGACTTTAGAAGGTAGTTGTCCTACCTTCTTATTAGATATCAAAGGTTATGGCCTAATTCTCTCTTGCCCATAGTTTCCTTGACTAGGGATTTAGCAGTATCTAAAGAACACTGACATGTGTTTGACAGCAATTGTAAAGCGCGACCAATTCTTTTGGGAGCTTTCTTAATTTTGTGTCTTGCCCCATGGTTGGCCCTGTTTTCGGGGGAAAATTTCGGATGATAATAATGATATGCATGCTTTTCCGTATACACTTTTTTCCCCCTCTTATTGTTGATTTCTTGTCGACTATGTTTCAATAGTGCTAATTTATGGTGCATGCTTTTTTGAATATCATAGTAACTTCTGTTTATGTCTTCAGCTCGTGCACTATGTTAACCGTGACTCGTCGGGTTTAGCAAATGACTTTCTCTCTCTGGGATTTATTCCTGATGGGACAGACATGCAGTTAGTTGCAGATGCCTTGCGCGCTTCCTTTGGCAATGAAACCAGACAATCAAATGATTTCCAGGTCATTTTCCATAATTTTCACTTATCATATGGGATATATTTAATATTTTACAAAACCATGTTAGCCTTATACAGAAATCACAATTTCTGTTATAGAATTTCCACGCGCGCGCACACACACACACACGAAAAAAAAGAACAAGAAAAGGAAAACACAGACATTTGTGCGTGCATGCTCATAGCCACCACCATTCATTTCTTTAAACATGGTATATTGGATGCAATTCATATACATAATCCCAAAGATTAACGGAAACTTGCACTCAAGCTAGTAGGTAAAGCTTTGATTTGGATTAGCACTAGAAGTTCAATGGCTTTAGTACAGTTAAATGGAGACAAACAATAAATGCAAAAAAAAAGTGAAACAAAGGCTATCTTAAGGGTTCTGTTATTGTTGGATGTGCAACAGAAACTGTTGCTGGTAATTTGTTCTTTTATGTGGTTGGGTGGTGGTTGGGTGGTTTTTTTTTTGGTGGGGGGTTGGGGGGGGGTGGGGGGGGGGGGGTGGGGGAGGGGATATGAATAAGCAAGATTTGTGTGAACTTCCTATATCTTTATTTTGCTCCATTTGACCTGGAGATCTTGGGTCCAAGTGATGCAAACAGCCTCACTGAAATACAGATGGCTGCCTGTGTCATAATTCTCCATGACTTTGCAATGTTGGGAGCCTCATGCATTCTTCTGCCGTTTTTTATGGTCATAGTAACATATAAAAACTTGACTATCCTATGTATCAAAGTCATAATAGGTGTTTATTATTTTCTCCAACCTAGATTATTTTCAATTTGTTTCCTTACAATGGTCTCATTTTATATATTAGAGATTAGCGAATTCTCTGTTCATAGGAGTCTTACCTTAATTGTGGTTTTGACAAAAAATTAGAGGGCTTATTCCCCAAATCACTCTTTGGAATCCCATCAATGAGGTTCTTTGGGATCTTACCTAAATTGTGGTTCGACAAAAAATCCTTTGTTTTCCAAATAACTCTTAGGAGTTCCGCAAAGGAGTTTTATTTCATATTCTCAGCTGTTGCTTTGTATTGGGGGTTATTTTCTCTTCTAGCAGATGTTTATGTGGTGACTAGTGTATATTAATAACAGCACATTGAGCTTTAAGTAAAAGATCTTGAATGATCTACTTCATGTCTGGGGAAAATAAAGAGGCTCTTAGAGCTGTACATAAGTAAATTAGTAATTCTCAATTTCTCTTTTTTCCTAATTGCTGCCTACTTGTTCATTTTCTTTGTTGGCTACTGTGATCATTTCTTAGAAACAGGCCTTTGGATTTATCATTGTCGAGTATTCCCCATTCTATTGGCCAAGGGACACTTATCCAGAAAATACATTTTTTTTGAAATAAAAGGTGCATATTTCGTTGATGTTAAATAGGCTTATTTTAAGGAATAAGCTCATGTAACAAATTTCTCTCTTTTCTGCACAAGCTTTCTGATTATTTTATTCATTTGGTTTTCTTCTTTGCTGCACACTCGATCAAGAGTCATGTGATGAAGGAATCAAAGAATAACAGTTTCTCATTGGTTAAGAATTGCCTGATGAATCACCAAATCAATTTAACTTCCTGGTATGTTCTTAATGTTCAATTGAAGCCACAGGTGTTTCTGACACTGACGGAAAGGTCAGTGCAACCAGACCCCAAGAACTTTGTTCTTGGTTTTCCATAGGATGGGTCCATGATGACAAGTACTATATATACCCCTGTAAGCTGTCATGATTAAGAGTGATAATATTTTGAACTGCATGTGGATAATGGTTTCAAATTCAACATTTATTTACCAGTGAGTTCTTTATTAGATTGATCGGTTTGGAAGCTTCTTCCTGTAATGATTTGAATGGCAACAACATAAACTTGCTGCCACATGGCATGCTTCTGGTGTTAGGATTCGGTCAGGCCCCTTCGGGAGTTAGCTAGTAAAGACTTTCACATGGACTGAGCCCGAGTCTGTACCAAAAGTTTAAGTAGATGGGTCTGCATCTAACTTCATTTTCATGCTCTTCACTTTCTATTTAACCGTCTGATTAGGGACTAAAGAACTTTCACGTGAATTCCTAAGAACCTCTTGTTTATGTTTGAGAACATGCAATAGTCTTCACAGCATCATTTATTATCCACCAGGAATTATATGGAGCATGATCCATCAAACTGGACCTATGGCCTCCATCACTGGTGGATAAACCCAACCCTCAATGCACCGGACTCCGAGGGCCTTATGATGAATTCCTTTCCCCTATTGAGCTACAATACGTGCTCTGATATCACTTCTTAGGGTTTATTCAGTCTCCTTGCAAGTTACCACTGATGGCTAGTTTGGGTTGAGACATAAAAGCTTAAAAGCTCCAGTTTTGATAGACGTAGGTTGAATTTCATATTTCACTTTTTTTACTTAAATATCCAATCTAGGTCTAACAACTAGACAATAATTCTTGAAAACACGTGCTTTGATACCAGAAAAATGTATTCGTATTAGTAAAAAAGGGATAGTTAGCTGCAGCAAAAGGCTTTTTTTTAAGCGGAGTATTCGAGGAGCAATTTCACTAAGAAACACCATTTGTTTCCATTAATATATACCATTAAGAGGAGTTATTTCTTTAGGTCATTGAAACATTTTAGGAGGTCAAAAAGTTTATCTATAGTTCCTTCATGTTGAAGTAAGAATTCTTAGGGATGTGTTTTCATTTCTCTCTCTGGCTAAGAGTCACTTGTGGTTGCATGGATGCACTTCCTATACGCTCACTCTTTACCTGCCTGAGTGTGGACAGAACCAATAAGGTGGTAGTTTTTCCTACATACCAACTGACCTACCAGGTTTTATGTAAACCTCTCTATATTCCATCTTAGGGGCTGTTTGGTTTCAAGGAAGCGGGCGGAATTAAGGAGATAAGGAAGTGTCATTTCTCACTTCTCTATCTATTCAAATACCGGAAAAGAAAAATGAGAAAACCCCTTTTCCTTTTCTCTTTTTCCTTTTACACAACCATTTCCTCACTTCCAGGGTGCTACAGTTAATTTTGTGGTCATGTAAATCTCATTTGTAATAAGTTGTACCTCAAAACAGTTAATTTTGTGGTCATGTAAATCTCATTTGTAATAAGTTGTACCTCAAAATTTCACTTGCATTCTAATTACAGTCCATTTTTTATTTTTCTTAATTAATTTTTATTTTAATACTATTTTGCGGTCAACTTTGTGGTCAACTTTTTCACTTCCACTTTCACATTACATTCCAAACACCGAAAAGACATAATATTTTTCAAACTACACTTCCCAATAATATCCAAACACCAAAAAACTTACTAACCAATTTTCAAGTTCCAAAGGGAACTACTACTTCCTTACTCCCTCAATTCCTCACTTCTATCCCTAACCAAACAACCCCTTAATGAATTGCCACCAACTTGGAGAGCTGATGTCAAGTGGACAACCAATCATAAGAAGTTTCTCAGATCTTTAATCAAGCCCTCTCAAATTGGAGTATGCTTCATTGATCCCATTTTTGATTTTTTTTTTTTTTTTTTTTTTGGGGGTTGGGGGGTTGGGGGAGTCATAGATTACGATGACATCATCGTAATTAAGAATTGAGCCAGCTACTGTGGATGAGGGTCTGAGACATGCACTAAACTCTGATGCTGCTTGGTTAGGAAATTCAAAATTTTTATAAACTTATCTTAAAGTGTAGAAATAAATCCAATATCATAACTTGTAGTTAAGTTAGAATAATGAGTTGCATAGTATGGACCTTTTCTAAGATTTCTGCTTCTAATTTTATATTTTAGTATCAAAATATTTTACCTTTTCCAGTATTTCATTGCAGGGTATAATGAACCAGTTATATGATGTCATGTACGAGTTCAACTTCTCTCTGCCTCCTGATTATGCTTTGGTTATAAGAGCATTGGGGTCTTTAGAAGGGACTGCAAAAGCACTGGATCCTGGTTTCAAGGTCGTTGAGAGTGCATATCCTTTTGTCATTGGGAGATTGCTTGCAGATCCAAACCCTGACATGAGGAAAATATTGAGGGAGCTTCTTATACATAATGATGGTTCAATTCGGTGGAATCGACTTGAACGTCTGGTATATGTTGATTAACTTTCATTTTTTCCTTATAATTTATTATTCTAGTCACATTATCTTTTATGTTTCTTACCTACTGGGTAAGCTTCTTAATGTACTTTTTATTTTATTATGACATTGAACCGGGCGTGGCCCTATCTTTCTCTCCAAAAAAATATAAAATCTTTTATGTTTTTGGCAGTATTTGTAAAAAGTTCTTGATCATATAGACCTATGATATGTTGTGGACCTTTGACTATAATCTTCCAGTAGATGATCGCATTAATGCACATTGTCAGGGGCAATTAACTATTCAGTTCGTGTTGATTGGATTTTTGAAGCATTTTTTAGATTCAATAACAAACAAACATACCTTGTTCGCATCAATTTGTAACATATGAAAAATCTGTTCATACCATGGTTCAAAGACTTGGCCGAGTCGGAGATGAGTCGGCCGAGTCGTATCCGTCTCGGCCCCGCTCCGAGACGAATCCGAGTCACGAGTCAGTCGGCTCAACTCAGAGGAGACCAACTCAGCCGAGAATCAGAGTTGACTCGGTCGACTCGAAATTATGATGATGATTTTGTACCTCATCGCAATTCAATGTGAAAATAACTACATTATCATGTATTTATGAATGTAGTTTTTGCTATATTGTGCATGTATTTTGATATGCTTCTACCAACGACGCGTGTATTTGTACTTTCGATTTATATTTAGTGTGCTAGGTGATATATTTTAGACATGTAATACATGAATGTGAATATCTACACTTTTTTAAGATTTGTCGTGATTTTTTCAAAACTTTTTAAGCTTTCTATGTAGCGTTTTGCGCGTATTGTCCGATACCGATCCGAGTCGCCGAGATCGATCCGTCTCAGTGCCCGCCGAGTCGGCGGCCGAGACCGCGACTGTGAACCATGGTTCATACAACTGTCAACCCCCCCCCCCCCCCACCCCCCCCCCCCCCCCACCAAACCCAAAAAAAAAAAAAAAAAAAAGAAAAGAAAAGAAATTTTCTTATTATCACTCCCTGAACTCTTCTTTATGTTTTAAGATTTACCCTTGGCTCAATCCTCTGTTTATGCCCTCTCATCTGAAAGACAAGTCTTTAGCATAAATTGACAAGCATTTGGACAGCTATGCCCATGAGTTTTTACATGATTGTGCCCCTCTGATCCAGACCACGGATTGTGTGAGGGCTACTCAAATGTAGCCATGTCCCAACCCCTCCAAACTCCCGATTACTTATCTTCTTTTCTCAGCCTTCTCATTAGTAACAGACCCTACCTCAAAACTCCAATACTGTATTATCTCATGCTCGATCACAGCCTGAGCCCCAGAAATCAAACATACTTAACAAGTTCTGCAACCTTGCAATTCAGAATACCTTCAACAGGCTCCTCCTGAAATCCCCTCCCTCTTCAACTTAGTGGCATAACTCAGCTAGAGTCCTAAAGCTTTATCTTCATGAATCTTGATTAAGGTTACTGCAATGCTGGAAAATTTAACACCATCACAAACCTGGTGACAGTTTGAGCAGAGCAAAACAGCTCAGAATGTCTTTATGCATACTTCTGAACTGGCAACTTTGAACGAGCCAAGAGGTTGTTTGCTTAAATGAGGTCAGTGGATTTGGCCTTAAAGAGTTCACATGCACACTGCGATAATCACTGGGTGTTTCGAGAATAGCGCTAGAAATAATGGGTTGAATCTGTATGGACTATGGAGTGATGAAGCAACGGAGTGATTCCAAATCTGTTTACGTACAATTCTCTGACAGAAAATTATTGCAAGGTGGTTGGCCTGGGGTTGACATTCAAACTGTTTGATGAATTGGTTGATAGAGAAGGGAATTCACCTAATATGATGACCTATATCACATCGATTGGTGGTTTTTTGCTAGAAAAAATATAGATGTAATAGAAGAACTCTTGAGAAAAAATGTTATAGTGTTGGCACCATATCAGCTTCTTTAACTTAGTAAGAATTCTATTATATGATTATTATGCACCCTATTAGGATATCTGCATTTATGTTTGATTCTGCCAACATCCAAATTCAATCTTTTGTAAAATGGTGGTAAATATATGATGGGGGCAATTAACTAAATTTACAAATTTAGTTAGTTCCAAGGTTTATAGACATATAATGCACCAAAATAGATGGATTGTGCAAAATCAGTAAATATGAACTAAATGTACATCTATTAGAAGTAAAAATAAACAATCAGCTTTTAAACTGAAGTTAACAAAGTTTTTGCGTAGATGCAAAAGCAAAAATGGTTATATATATTTCATATTATATATTGTATATTATAGAATATAAATGCATATTATTATATATATAACCCTTAAATTAGGCCTAATTTGATATGCGCCCCTCAAATCATAATATTTTTTAAGTTAGGCCTCTAAATCCTTTTAGTATTTGAATTAATCTCTCTATTGAACCATTGTTGGAAAGAATGTTCCTTAAAATTTGAATTTCTTTCCATCAGGACCATTTTCTTCTTCTGTTATTGTCCCTCATGGTCACATCTCTATTTGGACATCACAAGCCATTCTCCTGCAAACCCTTAATCGCCATCTATGTCTTTTTACCATCCCACCTCAACATAAATTCAATCTTTTCTCTCCTTAAAACCCTAACCTTAACCTATTTCACGTCCCCTTTCTGCTCTGGTCCTCATCTTATCTTGTATTCCAAGTAAAGAAGAGAAAATTCTATAGAAAAGGCTCAGATAATTGAAGAATTGTTGAGTTTTTCCTTAAACTCCATCTGTGTTTACTGTTTTAATCTTTCATTGCAAGGAGCGTTGTGTTAGGTAGCCACCAATTGTCATAAATCGGATCTGTATGACATGAATCCTAAAGATCATTCATTGAGGGCGTTTGCACTGTGATGTGTTGCATTGATGCCACTCCGGTGCAAAAATAAATAAATCTTAAAGATCATTCGTTGAGGGCGTCCCCACTATAATGTGTTGCATTGATGCCACTTCGGTGCAAAAGTAAGTAGGCAATGGTAGTTTACTAGGGCGTCCCTTGAAAGCGACGTGTCACACCGACAACACCTTGATTTAATGACAAATGAGGAAGAGTGGGTTCGGGTTAGGGTTCCTTATGTGCCACATCAATCTTCGAATGTGGTGTTAATTAGGTATAGAAGAGAGGGTCATAAGAGAAACAAGGATAGAGACTTATGCATGAGAGTAGGATTAGGTTAGTTACTCTGAATATAGGTACGATTATCAGAGAGATGATGGAATTGATAGATAGGATGATTAGAAGAAAGATTGTTATAATTTGTTTGTAGTCGGATGATTAGAAGAAAGTTTAATATAAATTGTTTGCAGGAAACTAATTTGGTAGATGAGAAGTCTAGGAAGAATGAGACTAGATATAGCTTGGTACACAAGGAAAAAAGAGGATTCGAGGAATATAAACTGGGTGGGACCACTTGTAGTTAACATATTAAAGGAGAATGTGTAGTAGATAAAAAATAGTTGCGGATATAATTATGCCAATAGAACTTGTGTTAGGAGAGGAGATTATTAACATTGTTAATGCTATGCACAACAAGTGGGATTGCATGAGAACATGAAAGTTTAGGAGAATATGGATAGACTAATTGAGGAAATCTCAGGAGGAGAAAACCTATTTATAGAAGGGGAACTAAATGGGAATGTCAGTGAAATATGAGTTGAAGGTCATGGATATGGCGTTAAGAATGAGGCGAGAGATGTGATTTTGGATTTTGCAAGACCTTCTGATATTAATAACATGTTTTAAAAAGAGTTGAATATTTGATATCTTTAAAGAAAGGGATGAATATTTAATATCTTTTAACAGGATCAAACAATATTCAAATTTTTTACCCCTCACTAGAAGAATAAATAGATTAGAATGCAAATATTGCAAAGTTATATCAAGAGAGAGCTTGTCCAACGACATAGCTTAATGGTATTTAATGTTTATATTAAAAGATGGAAGCAAAGAACTAGAGTAAAGAGGAGATAAAGTAGTAGGTGGTGGAACTTAAAAGAGAGCCTAGTGCATTTTAAGGATAGAATGACGAAAGAAGATACTTGGAATGCGGAGGAAGAAATTAACATCATGGAGAACAAATATTTCTAGTTGTTCCAAGAAGTTGCTGCTGGAGAAATTCTTAGAGAATCCAGGGTAACAGATTTCCTAAAAAAATAGTTGGTGGTGGAATGAAGAAGTCCAAAGTAATTACAACAAAGAGGTTAACTTATAAAGAGCTACAAAAGTGTAGAAATAGGGTAAATTTAGAGTAATCTAAGTTGGTGAGAAAGGAAGCGAAGAAACAGTTACTGAGGCTAAATCCCTGAGCTTATGAGAATTTATATGAAAAGCTAGAAACAGAAAGAGAAGAAAATGATATTTTTTAGACTTGCTAAGATGTGGAAAAGAAAAAATTAGAGATTTAGGAAACGTCAGATTGATAAAGAGTGAAGATCAAAGAGTATTAGTAGAGGATGATAAGACTAGGAAAGGTGGAGTTATTTTCATGGATTTTTTTTTAGTGAGAATCGTATTGAAGAACCTTATATAAATAAGTAGTCTAGTTAGTGGTATAAACTATAGGTATATTTGGAAAATTACTTAGCGAAGTTAAGGATGCCCTGAAGTAGATGAAAACTGGGAGAGATGTTGGATCGAATATATTCCTATTGACGGGGCAGATCCAATCCAGGCAGTGAACTTTTCAGAAACTTTGATAGTTTATTGGATGCAACATTTTTATATAATACTCTTTTAGTTAAATATATTTATTCTCAAATATGACACATTTGAATTCTAGCTCTTGTGGTTTGTAGTTTAATTTTATTTTGGAAGGTCTAAAGTTCAAGTCACACTATCATTTTTCAGCTTATTTTCTTATTATTAAGGGTAAATTGCAGATAGACCCCTATATTTATTGACCATATAGCATGAACTAAGTAATTAGCATGTACCCCCTGAGTTTATGGTGTTTAAATTTCCCCCCTTTTCCCCTTCTCTTTCATGTTTTCCTCCTCGTCTCCTTCCCTCTTCACTCCTTCCTCAAATGCTTCTCTAAAACTCCTTTTGAATCAAACTTAGATTATCTTTTTGCCGTCTCTCTCCTACTACTCTCTTTCTCCCCCTCATTTTTCTCTTCTATTTTTCAGTCCTCTCACCTCTTTTTTCAGAACTCATCCTTCAAATAAACTCATTCTCTTCCGTATCTTCTCTATCTCCCCTTTTCAAAATATAGACCCAAACTCAAAACTAATAACCCCTCTTCTTCAAAATTCAAACCAAACCCAAAATTTTTGCTCTCCAAAGCTAAATTTTTTCTCTTTAAAACTCAAGCCCTCGTCCAAATCCCAAACCAAAATTCTCTCCAAGTTGCTACTGGTTTCTCCAAGCCTAAATCTTCTTGTCCTTCAAAACAAACCCTTGTCCAAATCTAAAACAAAAATTCTCTATAACTTGCTACTATTGTAGTTTGCTATGAGTTACGGTTAGGGAGAGGGGAAGACTGAAGAGGAAAGAATAAATGGGAAAAGATAGAGAGACAGGGGGAGAGATGTACAAGGAAAAGGTGAGAAATTGAGAGAGAGAGAGAGGTAAGTTCAAGAAAAGAGAATAAAATTGGAAATCTAAAATAATTCTTAATCCCAACCGTTAAGTGAGGGGTGTTTATGCTAATAACATAATTAGGGGTATTAGTACTACGTGGTCAATAATACACGGTGTCTTTTTGGAATTTAACTTATTATTAACTATTCTTTCATTGACTAAATTTCTAAGATTTTATTCAAATTTAATTTCACTAACTAATTTTTACAGATTTTATTAAATTTTATTAAACCCACACTAAAAAAATTCATGTGTCCGCACTAACAAAAAATTCATGTGTCCGCCACTGCCTATTGAGGTTTGGAAGTGTCTAGGATATATGGGCTTTGTATGGGCTTTTTATGGTTAACTAAGTTATTTAATAAAATTATAAATACTAGAAAATAACATAAATGAAAAAAGCACTTTGATACCCATGTATACAAATGAAGGAGATATACACAGTTTACTGAAACTATCATGAGATCAAGTGTATAAGCCATACAATGAACTTTAAGACAGAGTAAATGAGCAACAACTAAGAATAGTGACATCCATAATTGAAAATCAATTTGGTTCTATACCTAGAAGGTCAATTACAAAGCTATTTATTACCAAGAGAAGAAAAGAGATGTGTATACAGTTTTCATTGGTCGAAGTAAAGCTTATGATAAAGTCAGTAGGAGGTAATGTGGTGGGTTTCGAAAAAGACAAATATCTAGTAGGAGGTATATTGATGTCATTAAAGATATTTATGATAAAGCAATAAATAGGGTGAGAACCATTAGAGGGCACACTGAGCCATTCCTTCATCTCTTTGATTTAGTGATGGATGAACTTACTAGGCATATTTATGATGATGTCTTATAGTGTATGTTATTTGCTGATGATATAATATTAGTTAATGAGACTAGATAAGGAATAAGTTTTAAAATCTAAAACATGTAGAAATAGTAGAATGAAAACATAATACGTGGAATGTAACTTTAGCAAAATAGTTTGAAGGAATAACGTACAATACAAGAAATATTTCAGAATGCTCATTTTTGTTGTTTGCAACGATTTATGATTGTAGAATCAAGGAGATGTGATTCATATAATTAAAGTGGGATAATTAAAGTGCAGAGTGCATCTAGTGTTTTATGTGATCATAGGATACCCTTGGAATTATAGGAATTTTTTTAGAACAACTATAAAACTTGCTATGCTTTATGGTCTAGAATGTAAGGGAATTAAAAAAATAATGTCCAAAAAATGAGTAACAGAAATGAGTACACTAAAATGGAAAAGCGACAATGCACTAAAAGATAAGATTAGGAATGAATGCATTTGTGGAAGGTTAGCTCTTATATTGTGGATAAAACAAAAGATAATTAATTAAGATGATTTGGGTGCATGCAACACAAGCCAATAAGTGCACCAATTAGGAAAGCACGAAAAAAGGCAAGGAGGACTAGAGGAGGCCTAAACAAACTTGGACATACACAATTAAGAAAGAGTATGTTAATACTTTATGTTAGTGAGAAGATGACCCTTAATGGGACCAAATAGAAAAGGATTCATGAGCTGACCCTAAAAATTGGGATACAAGTTTTCTTCTTGTTGTTATTGGCGGTGGTGTTGATTTTTTACTTAAGTAATGTGATTCATCTATAATTGTAAAACTTCCATATTGAAATTTCGAGCAATTTCCTCTCTTTGTCCTTAAAAGAATAGCTAGATCTAGCAATCTTATTGATGAAATCTATTGAGCTAATTTCAAATAATTTAAATGAATTATGGGGCTAGTCTTAACTATGATTTAAGCGATAATATTATGATTTGTGGCCTCGTGAGATAATATCAGATTAGGTCTAATTTGAGGATCTTATATCTGAACCGAAGGAAAATGTGGGTTATATCTCCATACGTGGCAGAAATGATCGAAGTTTGAACTAGTGAGTGAGTAAGCTAGAATTAAATAAAGTTTTGTTTAATATTTAAATGATCTATTTAGTGTGTTCAACTCTAATGGTGGTGGTGGTAATGATAATAAGATGAAGAAGAAGAAACAAAAAAGTTGATAAAGCATTTCCTACATCCAAATGTTAAGATCGCAATGAACATTGCGGATCTTCCATGGGATGAGCCGCCAAGTGCGTTTGTGTTGATCCTTTAATTTTCTAAAGAGACTAATCACAAACTCCCCTCCTCTCGCATTGTGTGTATGTGTTTGCCTTCAATTTGTAATATTTTTGAGTGGCAATGATCTTTTGTTGGGTTGGGTTTGGATTGGGCATGAGGGTATGCCCCCGTGTGTCAAATTAATCACTAATAAGATGAATGGCAAAGGACTGAGGAAAGTATCAAAAACCAATTTGGATCAAACCCAATGGGACCAGGTCACATCAAGTAATTTGGAGCAGTCCCAGCCATGGTTCACAGTCGCGGTCTCGGCTGCCGACTCGGCGGGCACTGAGACGGATCGGTCTCGGCGACTCGGATCGGTATCGGGCGATACGCACAAAATGCTACATAGAAAGTTAAAAAAATTCTGAAAAAATGACGACAAATCTTAAAAAATGTAGATATCCGCATTCATGTATTACATGGCCAAAATATATCACCTAGCATACTAAACATAAAGCGAAAGTATTACACGCGTCGTCGGTAGAAGCATATCAAAATACATGCACAATATAGTAAATTGCACAAACTACATTCATAAATACATGCTAATGTAGTTATTTCCACATTGAATTGCGATGATGTACAAAATCATCATCATAATGCCGAGTCGACCGAGTCAACTCCGATTCTCGGTCGAGTCGGTCTCCTCTGAGTTGAGTCGACCGACTCGTGACTCGGACTCGTCTCGGAACGGGCCGAGACGGATACGACTCGGCCGACTCGTCTCCGACTCCGCCGAGTCTTTGAACCGTGGTCCCAGCGTGACCAGGTCAAATCAAGTAATTTGGATCAGACCCAGTGAGACCAGGTCAAATCAAGTTTAGGTTTCATCATTGAATCCAATTTCTTCAAGCAGATGTAGTTACAGCTACTATTCCAGGACTTTTGTTTAGGTGTGTGACATGTGTCGGGTAACTTGAAAGGGATTTATATGCGTGTGAACAGTGGTGGTGAATGATCATGAGAAAGAGAGGCAACCTAAAGAGAGAAGAAGGTTCTACCGTGAGACAGAAAACCTTAGAGATCTTCGTATTGGGCTGGTGACCGATCTTGTCCTTTGCTATTTTCATAATGGAAACACTTCATACTCACACTATGGATATATGCCAGATTTGGCTGAACCACCCATATTTTCTGTGTGCTATTTTCATAATGGAAACACTTCATACTCACACCATGGATATATGCCAGATTTGGCTGAACCACCCATATTTTCTGTGTGCTCATTTTGTTATTAGTTTCTTTTTGTGATGTCGGTTCTTTAAGAAAGTCATCTTCTCACTGCTTGTCATCCAGGAACCATTTGCCATATTGCTTCCACTGCACCGATGTATCTTGGCGTGAAGGAGCCATTGTTTCCTAACACATATTAAGACATTTTTGTTGCATTTTTTCTTATTTGCTATGATTTAAATCATTTTTCTTGTGGATCTTTCCTTATTTGAGTCAATCTGTGCTCTCTGTGTGATAACAAGCTAGGCACAGATCACCTTAATAGGTTTATATGTTCTCTATTCCGGTTTATTATGTGCACAGAAAGATGTCTCTGATAACTTACTCTTGATTTCAGATAGCTGCAATTTCTGAACAATCGTCTGAGTCAGCAAATGATATTCCTGATAACGGGTCTTCTTTTACCAATGCCCCAAGATGGAAGTCTTTTGACATGCGCTCTGTGGTAGCTTCCACAGAAGATCTGTTCCGATTCATCTTATCAGAGAAAGGTCGTAGGGTTCGAGTTTTTATCATTCAGGATATTATTAAAGCCTCAGACACCTTTCTACAAGAGGAAGCTTTGCCATGCATTTTTGAAGATCCAGCAGTAAGATCAAATTTTGAGGTATATGCTCATGCTGATCATTGATTCATGAATGGCTGGCTGTCTGGAGTTTGAGTTACACATTATGAAAACTTGATGAATGGATTTGACATCAGGAAAAGCTTGTGATTGTGGTAATATCTTAAAACAATCTTGAAATCAACATATTAGGAATATGATATGCATTTTCATTCAGATAGAGCTTTTTCTCAATAACTGCCAAAAAGTAGCCTAGTCCAGGATGAAACTTTAGTACATCTATATGCACGACCAAAATCCCGCCAGTATCTACTGATTATATATGTCTTGATAAGTTGATGTATGCAATTTTGTGGATGTTTATCTCAGGTCTTACGATACTACACAATATCAATATATATAAGTATCCAAACAATATAAAAGGCCACTTAGATATGAATCATGTAAAATTTGTTGTTCCCCGTGTTCAGCACTGAAATTTTTTTATTTTGCACATGCATCCTTCTGTCCCCCACCCACGCACACAGACGCACAACACGCATGCACAACACAGAAATCTCCCTCCTTTTCCCCCTCTTTTACCCGGCTTTTCATGATTTTATCTGAAATGCCAACGCGAACCTCTGTGAAAGCAACTAATTGTGCATCTGCATGGCTTTTAAAATTTCACAACTAGTAATAAGGCAACCGTTTCTCATGTTTGATTGTTGTATAACCAAGCTTTGGGAAATGCATTGCATATTAAGCTGCCAGTCATTCATGTAATTCCGTAATCTCTAGAAGAATCCACATGCTTTTAACTTCAGTGAAATGACGTGCAACAAGTGGATGACTGGGCATGGGTTTGAAGGAAAATGCTCGTCTAGTACTTCATGTCGATTTAGTAGCATCATAAATCAACAGTGTTAACAATTTTCGGTAGTGTGATTTGGTTTGATATTTAGATTGGGGCTCATGCTATCTTTTCTCTTTTGTAACAGAGAGATGCAGTAATCGAAAGATTGGCGAAGGGGCTTAGATCTCTACGACGAGCTGTAAGTTTGGCACCGGAAGTTTGGATGGCGATGTTGATACGTATGTTACTGAAACCAGAAGCTCACGGATTTCTATTTGAGATCTTGTCAGCGTTGGCAAGCCATTCTCGGATTAAACTCCCTGAAACATTTTGGCTTTGTATGTCCAGATTTCTTCATTGGTTGGACAAGCATAACGTACAGCAACCTATATGAAATGTACATTTTCGTTGATCAATCAATCTCATATGTGTGCTGATTTGATGGAACGTGATTTTTTGGTGTTCTAATCAGTCAGAAAGTTAGTAGAAGGAATACATAATGGTGAATTATACTTGATTTACATTAGGCTCATTTTAAGGTTTGAAGAAAAAGTGAGAATTCTTGTTTGTCTGGTCAAGGTTTTTAATGAAGCTGAGAGCATACAGATTCTTGAAACAACTAAAAATATTATATGAAAAATGGATGCTCAGTTGAAGTCATTGCCTGTGGTTAATGGAACTTTATATATGAAGGGAGGATGCATATTGGTACAAAAAATGTCAAAGTGGACTATTTTTCTGACACTAACATTTAAAAGAAATAATATATGAATCCAATTCCTTGCATTGTAAACATAGATTGATGCATGCTTGCAGACTAATAGAACTTCCCCACCCAAAAAAATAAAAATAAAGTAGATAAATAAGGAAGAATAAAAAATAAAAGACCATAACCAACAACAAAATGAATATTAATTATATATAAAGTAAAGTGTACTCATAAACCAAAAAAAAAAAAAAAAGAAGAAGAACAATTCCCCCCTCCACAAAAAAAAAAAAAAAAAAAAAAAAAAATCCCACCCCCACTAACGCATAACAACAAAAGTGAATGGGACCCAAATCCAATGAATCCAGCCCAAAAAAAAACAACAAAAATTAAAAAAACAACCTAGTTTTCCCCCTTGCCTCAAAATTGAATGAGATAAGGAAACAAAGACAGCGCACAGAAGACCCACCGTATTTTCCTCTCCTTTTTCTTTAAAAAAATAACTTTTGTTTTCTCTCTCTTTTGTCGTGGTCACCCGTCCTCATCCGCCCTCGACCCGCCACGCCATCCCTGGCCGCCCTTTCCGCCGTGCAAAACCCACACAAACCAATCTCTCTCTCTCTCTCTCAAAGTTGCTCTCTTTCTCTCGACCACACGCTGATCTCAAAAGACGCAGATTCATTCGCTCTTTTCTTTGGCATTTCTCCATCTTCTTCCCCTTTTCTTTGCTTTGAAATTGCTGTTGCCGATCCATTGATGCTTCTGCTCCGCTTGTCTTCATCGCTGCTGCTCGAGATCGACAATAAGATCCAACAGCTGTAAATAGATATTCGACTCGAACTTTTATCCATCTTTTTTTTTTTGTTATTTTCCCTTCTCTTTAAGTAGAAATTGATAGGGTTTGGTGAAGAAATAGAAAATGATGGACCAAATGAAATCCGCTCTCCCCAAGAGCGGCGGGTCCCAGCACCTCGATCGCACTCCTGTCACCGGCGGCGGCCTCAGGTCTCTCTCTCTCTCTCTCTCTCTCTCTCTCTCTAAATCTCTTATGCTGAATGAATTTTGTCTCTAGATTGATTATGAAGCTATGAAATGAGTCCTGATTCAATTACTTGTTTATATGAATAAAGATCATAATTTTAAGGGGCAATTTTTCAATTCCTCCCAAAAGGGAAATTTTTAAATGAAATTGTCTCTGAGTGACATGATTGACATAGGTGTTAGATTCGTGTAACTTGTACAATTTAATGACAAGTAGATTTTGTGTACAAGTTATTCCAGTAATAATATTGGTTTTGTTATTGATGACAGTCAAAATGGTAAATTTAGCTATGGATATGCAAGCTCTCCTGGGAAAAGGTCTTCAATGGAAGACTTTTATGAGACGAGAATCGACGGTGTCGATGGAGAAACAGTTGGTCTCTTTGGAGTGTTTGATGGTAAAAACTTTTACGCCCTGAAATATATAGTTTGTGTAAATTGTGTGAAATTTGCAGAAATGAACATTTAATATGGTCATAATGTCCACATATTTATTGTTTTAGGTCACGGGGGTGTTCGAGCAGCGGAGTATGTTAAACGAAACCTCTTCAGCAATTTGATTAACCATCCAAAGTTTATTAGTGATACGAAGTCAGCTATAGGTGCAGTTCTTTTCCTATTCTCCAATGTCTTGTACATTTATGATTTACTATATGCCTCTCTTAACATGTCCATTCACTGTGCCTTTTGAAAGTTTGATCTTAGATATGCCTTGGGTTTCTAAGCATTTGGAATTTTATGAGATGACTTTTTGATTAAATTGGATAAGAATTAGAAAAATATATCATGATTCTTGTGCATCACGTAGAAGTAGTAGCGCATGGTCATAGATACAATACTTGGGTACAATGGCGGCGTTTAGATTAGGAAGAGCAGCCTATATTTTACTACTGGACAACCAGCATTCAAGGCTTCTATGATTACGGGGTGACGGGGTTTGCAATATGCAGTCATTGTTAGGATTATGATGTGAATACGTCGTGAAGGTTGATTAATATCGGATTTGGCAGTTTCCTTTTCTTGATCTGTTTTGAGTTTGAGTTGGATGCAGGTTTTTTTTTATTCTGATTGAAGGTGTTTTGAGTCCGAGTTGGATTCAACTTTCCTTTTTTCTGATTGAAGGAGTTTGTTTAGAACTAGGAGAGTTCTGTGGTCTATAAATAACCTCTTAGAGGTGGCTTTCAATGTATTCTAAGAGAATTCCATGAATTTGTAATTCCTAAGGGTGTAATTCATCTAGTTGAAAATTCGTGAGAGAAGCTTAGGCACAAGGGTTCGCTGTTCTTGGCGGCTATCGAAGGCTTGTAACTTCTCAGCGTGAGGTGTAAGTAATTCTTATTGTACTCCCTCAAAGTTTTAATAAAGTTTCTCCTCCTTTCTCCCGTGGACGTACACACGATTTGTTTGATCGGTGGAATCACGTTATATTGTGTGTTGGCTTTCTATCTACTTTGGAGTATCTTCTTCTTATCTTCTTCAAGTTGCCTTAGTAGATCATGTGGTTCGTATTCGCTGCGCTGCCCCAGTCGATCCGATCGTGAGGGCGTCCTCCCTTGAAATCACAACAATTAGTATCAGAGTAGATAACTTGAAAATGCCTGCGATCAAGTTCGATATTCAGAAGTTCGATGGTGTCATCAATTTTAGCAGGTGGCAGATTATGATGAACGCCATCCTTACCCAGAGTGGATTGAAGGAAGCACTACTCGGGAGGGAGAAAAAGCCTCAAGACATGAAGGAAAAACTTGGCAAGAGTTGGATGAGAAAGCCTTGATAGCTATTCAATTTTACTTGGCGGATAAAGTGTTGGATGAGTTTTCTATGGTGAAAACAACGTCCATGCTGTGGGAACGACTTATCTGAAGAAGTCGTTGGCGAATCAGTTGATTCTGAATCATCATCTCTTCTTCTCCGCATGTATGAAGGTACAACTATTAAGTCTCATATTGTAGAATTTTTCTCTATTATCAATGATCTAGATAAAATAGAGGTTAAGATAGAAGATGAGGATCAAGCACTTCTTTTACTGTATTCTTTATCTTTATTTTCTTCATATAAGAGCTTTTGGGAAGCTATCATTTATGGAGGCAAGTCAACAATCTAGGTCAAGGAGCATCTACTCTACAAGGACAAAATTGACACCCAGTTGATGAGTGAGTCTCATCATGATGATTCCGGGCAAGTTCATTATTCAAGGGAGGAGTAATAATGGAAGTTTCACGGGTAACTCAAAACATAAGAATTTGACGTGCAACTATTGTCACAAGAAGGGGGCACAATAGATCTGAATGTTGGCTTCGAAAAAAGAAACAACCAAATGCTCATTGAATTGGTTGAAGGAGATGAAAAACAGTGTGTCGTTCTATCTGTTACAGACAGACCAGTTGGTAACAAAGATAGATGGGTCATAGATTCTAGATGTGCACAACATATCAGTTCCAATAGGAAGATCTTTTCATAACTTCGGTTCAAGGGGAGAAGTCTTCAAGAAAAATTCTGCTACAAGTAAGGTGATTGACGAAGGAACAATCAAGTTTCGGTCTCATAATGGATGCATCACTACTCTTCAAGGCGTTCGTCATGTTCCCGATTCAAGGTACAATCCCATCTCTCTTGGAGCCCTACATAGGAGAAGGTTCCGTTTCAGTTCGAAAGGTGATCTTATGGAAGTTCCAAAGAGGCTCATGTGATGTTTCAAGCCGAACGTGTCAGCAATGTGTATATGTTGTGGAATTCGTAAGTTACAGTTGGTGGATTGTAGTTATCCTCGGCTTCAAAAGTGGTGGTTGTGCACAATCAGAGACTACGATGGATTTGAGCTCAAATGTTTAATTGTACTCCGAAGGAGATTGGGACTAGGTGCGCAATAAGATAGTCCATATTGTTTCTTCTATGGTGGAGTAAATTCTCATAGATCTTGTGTAGATCAAGGTGATCATTGGGTAATAAAGTTCAGGTTGGGACTGAACTTATTCGACCTAATCAAGATGTGAACTGAAAAACACCTAGAGGGGGGGTGAATAGGTGTAAGTGCTAATCTAGTGAACTAAATGCGCTAAATGCGGAAGCTAATGCAAATCTTGCAACACACTTAATACAATCAACAAGTGTAGCCGAATTCCCCGTGAAGGACTCTGGACTAACTCCTCTTGATTCCCCTTGAATGGGTTGAGGTGCTATGTGAAGCTCTTGTTGATTAAGTACAAGTGAGGCACACATAAACAACCAAGCATATACAAGATATAGCAATATGAATTATGCAAGGCACAACAAGCAATAAATGGTATGAATGAAGTATGATGCTTTGCACAAATAAATAAGAGAGTTACAGAGACAAGTGGATCAAACGCTAACAACAAGATATGTTTCGAGGTTCGAGCACCTTGCTCTACATCCCCGCCTACACCACCGTGTAGGATTTCCAATCCACTATCACGTCCACCGAGGACTCCCACCGAGGGAACCTTCACCGAGAAGGATTTGTACAACAAGGGAGTACCGAACTCCTCTCTCAAACAACCACCTCACAACCGAGGGGTAGGCCCGTAGCCAAACAACCACAACCAACACCTCTACCGAAGAGGGTTACAAACCAACTCCACCTCTCACTAGAGGGAGCAAACCAATCACCCGATCACCTCTACCAAAGAGGGATACAAGAAGAACAAGGGTGTTTACAACAAGTGTTTTCTTTCAACCACAAACCAAACTCTCTTTCTTTTCTCTTTTTCCACAAAACAAATGATCCTAATAGATTAGGATAGAAGATAGCTCAAGTGTGGAAACTAGGTGTTTGGAAAACAAGCAACAAAGAAAAACTACTTGGGAAAAACTCTTGTAAATGATAGAAAATGAAAGCCAAGACAAATCTCCCAAAATACTCTTTTCTTTGATTTTTTCAAAAACCTAAAACAATTAAGATTGGAAGTTTAAAGCCCAAAACTCTTTTGAAAACTTGTTTTAAACTCAGGAAAACTGGGAATTTTTCTCTTTTAAAACCTTGGCCAAAATCTCAAAGAATTGGGGTTTATATAGGCCCATCAGAAACTAGCCGTTAGGCTGATGTGGCAGCCTGACAGGCTACCGGTCGACCGGCCCGGTCGACCGCCAACGGTCAGAAATGTGACCGTTGGGCAACCACGGTCGACCGGCACGGTCGACCCAAACAAACAGAGAGCACTGCTCTCAGACCCGGTCGACCGCCCGGGTCGACCGTCCCAGAGCTGCCAAACGTGCACAGATCTGTGCACGTCGGTCGACCGGCCCGGTCGACCGACTTCATCCCAAGTCGACTATGTCAGTTTGACTAGTCGACTGATTGAAGCCTGAAACAGAAATCTAGGTCAGAAAAATAGTGTAAAATATTTTGAAAAATCTTTTAAGTCTTCTAAAAATTCACAAAACTTGTTTTAACATTTTATATTGAAACACAAACAAGTGATAAAAATTTCAAGACATATATCAATCATATCAATTCATTTTGAGTCTTGCAAATTTTATCAAAAACAAAACTTGTATTTTTATCAAACTTAATTTTTCCAAAACATGAATAGGATAGTCAAAATAAGTTTGTTTAAGAAGTTTAAGCATGCATGTATAAATAGAAACCATCTACTATACATATAAACAAATTAAACTTGTTTTGATCTATTATTCATGAAAACCAATTTCAAAACATGAAAACGTGTGTGTTTGTGCACTTGAGCATATCAACTATACTAAGCTTTACAAATGGATCTAAAACACACTATCTAAATTATGGATACCTAAGTCTTGATGATCTTCATCTTCAAGTTGACTTGCTCCAAAACTCCATCCATGGACTAGGCAATGTGTGATCTTGAAGTTTTGGCCCTGGAATCACTATGAAAAGCTTCTAAACACCTTGTTGAAGTTAATCACCAACTAATATCTTGGTTAATGAATCTGAAACTTAAACACCACAAGATTATTAGTAAACATAACTACATGAGTTAATCATCATCAAAACTAGGGTGGAAGGCCTTTGGGCCAACATGAACCCCATGAGGGGGTTATGGAGAAGAGGGAGTGAGATGGAGATGAAGTCATGTTTGTTCAATTGTGCGTGGATGCGAGCACATGGAACATGGTGGCTATTCTCGGACTTGGACGTGTTCAAGTCAAGGGGGGAGATTGTTAAGATTATGACGTGAATACATCGTGAAGGTTGATTAATGTCGGATTTGGCAGTTTTCTTTTTTGGATATATTTTGAGTCTGAGTTGGATTCAAGTTTCTTTGATTCTGATTAGAGGTGTTTTGAGTTCGAGTTAGATTCAAGTTTCCTTTTTTCTGATTGAAGGAGTTTGTTTAGGACTAGAAGAGTTTTATGGTCTATAAATAACCCTTTAGGGGTGACCTTCAATGTATTCTAAAAGAATCTTATAAATTTATAATTCCTAAGGGTGTAATTCATCTATGTGAGAAATTCGTGAGAGAAGCTTAGCCACAAGGGTTTGCTGTTCTTGGCGGCCATCAAGGGCTTGTAACTTCTTAGCGTGAGCGTGAGATGTAAGTAATTCTTATTGTACTCCCCAAAGTTCTAATAAAATTCTCCCCCTTTCTCCCGTGGACATACACACGATCTGTTTGATCGGTGGAATCACGTTTTATTGTGTGTTGGCTTTCTATCCACTTTGGAATATCTTCTTCTTCTCTTCTTCAAGTTGCCTTAGTAGATTCTGTGGTTTGTATCCGTTGCGCCACCCCAGTCAATCCGGTCGTGGGGTCGTCCTCCCTTGAAATCACAACAGTCATATTGCGCAATGCTACTTCCATGATTTGAATCCAACTTCAGGTCACGAAGGACCAACCTTATTGCACCAACTACCAAGTCTCACCGTTGCAAACAACGTATGCATAGAAGAATTTTTTAACTCAAAATATATAGGATTGTTCTATAAAAAGAAGAAAGTTTATTTTATATAAACAATAGCTTAAATAGTACAGAGAACCCCGGAAGTTTTTCAAATTTGGCATAAAGTCCCTGTAATTTCAATTTCGACGATTTCCCCCTCCCGTTAACCGCCATCTCTGTCTGCCAAAGAGGCACTCACATGAATGAAGTCTCATGGTTTTTTGTGAATTAATTTGTTTACATCAATTTGCTTCAAGACCACATGTTTATGATAGAATTAGTTGGATAGTGGTGGCTTAATTGGCTCTGTAACAGGATTTATTAGCTTCTTCCGACTGGGACCTATAGATCCCAATTTCCAATAAATAGAATTGTGTGTGTCAAAATATTAAACCGTGATGACTAACAGTGCCTTGTTCTGCAGCTGATGCATACGTTCACACTGACTCGGAGTTTCTGAAATCTGAGAATATCAGCATAAAGATGCTGGCTCAACAGCCTCAACTGCTATTCTTGTTGGCGATCGATTGCTAGTAGCAAATGTTGGGGACTCTAGGGCTGTAATTTGTAGGGGAGGAAAGGGTAAGCACTTAATTTTGCTACATCCTTTCAATTAAGTGAAATGATTTCCTGATTAATTTTTATGTATTGATAACTACTATCTTTCATGTATTAAAATAATTTTGTTCGACTAAGGAACTTACTATCTTTAAATGATTGAGTTCTACACCTTTGAAATAGATTTGACATCTTCTTTAAAATGGAACAAAAGGACTACTTTTCCTTGAGATTCCTTTTTGATGATATGGTTGATATTTGCAGCTATAGCTGTTTCACGAGATCACAAACCTGACCAAACAGATGAGCGTCAAAGGATTGAGGATGCAGGAGGGTTTGTACTTTGGGCAGGTAAGCAATACTTTTCTTCTGCCACACCTTTATACTATGATTTCAGTTCAGTGAGATCCCACTAATGAAGTGTGAATGCAGGAACATGGCGGGTTGGTGGTGTTCTTGCTGTTTCTCGTGCATTTGGTGACAGACTTCTGAAGCAGTATGTCGTTGCAGATCCAGAAATTAACGTACGTTGTTGACAGCATCATATATGAGTTATTTATTTATGTGCTGATACTGCCTTTGATTAGGTATTTATTTGCACAATAAGTGGACTGGAAAGTCTTGGCCCAGCAATTCAAATGCATATAATATTTTCTTTTTTATTGATGATTCACTTATCATGATAGGCACACACATCCATATGGTTCACAGTCTTTAGAAATTTAAATCTTGAAACATATGCATCAACTGATAACATAACAGTATAACACGATTGAGGTACTCCTGACTAATGGATGTATAGGCGACATGTCATTTCCTATATTTGGTTCACATGTATCTTGGATTTCCGGGATGTGTAAATCAAAGTTGCCATAAACAACTCCACCGGCATGGCCACTTTAAGCACTCCTATCCTTTTAGGAGCTTATCATAAATGAATTATCTATCCGTAATAATTTCGGGTATGCTACTTATAGAGCGATTTCTGAAGTTGACTGTCATGAGTTCACAGCTATATAGATCATGTTAAGTTGGAGCCAAATATTCTACATACTATGCCAATTTTCATTTATTTTTGGTGCAATTTCATCATTTGTTTGCTATTTGTTTGGGGGTTTGGGTGGGATGAAAGTAGGCCACCATCCATCACAGAATCCAACTTAGAGATCCACGGATTGGTTATAATTTTCAAGTTGAGACCTAAATTTTTTTTAGGATCAGTATGGATCTGATGGAAATGCTTTATAACCTGAGTAATGATTTAAACAGATAACTAAATAAACAAAACGCTTGATGAAGCTGTAGCGAGCTATATGAATTAATCATGATCTCGTTAATGAAGTAGTGCGGAAACTAACATCCATCGGATGTGGTTAATAACAGGAGGAGATAGTTGATGGTTCTCTTGAATTTCTTATCCTCGCAAGTGACGGGTTGTGGGATGTTGTGACAAATGAGGTATTCAAATCTTCCGGCCTTACTTTGATGCATGTTAAATTTCCCCTTGTCTAGCTACTAATTTCTCGTTTTCAGGAGGCTGTTGCGATGGTGAGGCCTATTGAAGAGCCAGAAGAGGCAGCAGGGAAACTGATGCAGGAAGCATCTGTTCGAGGCAGCATAGACAACATCACTTGTGTTGTTGTTCGCTTCCTGGCCAGCCCGGCTAGCAATGACCAAAGTGCGCAATAATAAGAGCCCTGTGCTGCTTGCTCGCGTTTTGGAACTGATTGCAGCTGGAAGTGAGGTTGACACTTACTTCTAAAGCTTGTGCAGAAAGATTAGTACTCTGAAGAGAGAATCTCTGACTTCAACACTAGTGGAATCCAATGCCCAGTTTTATTGTGTCCACTAGAAGTGGAGTTGCTTGTAGAATTCTCATTGAACAGTGATAGCGGACTGAATGCATTTTAGAATGCATTTAGCAGACTTGTAGCTTAATTTCCTCTAAGATCTACAAACTGTTGTTATATTTGTTTAATTGTATTCGATTGTTAAAGTTTGTTGAGATGAAAAGATTTTGGAAATCTGGATGACTCTGTCTCTCACTTATTAACCAGTGATGAGAATATTTTTTGGGCCGAGTGCTGTGTCTGTGATTGTCTTTCTTGGTAAATCGTCAGATGACTATAGCATTCTTTGATGAGCATTTGCAGTTGCTGCATCTTTATTGCTCTCCTACTTTCTTTTGAAATTTTTTTTGTAGTCTCCTCTCTTCTTTGGTTCAGGTGAAGGGAGACCAGAGTCTTTAAGAGCACTTCCACCGCTTTGCCCGGGCATAGAGATGGAGCTCACATAATTTTTGCAAAAACCCTCTCATCATCTGCGGGGCTCCGCTCGCCTGGGCTCAAGCTTAGGCAAGATTTGCCCAGACTCAAGCCTGGGCAAATCGCTGTAGGTGGCATTTTTTACATTAAACCACTTTTGTGCCTTTTGTCCGGTCACAACGGTGGAAGTGCTCTAACGCGGCGCATGTGTCTACACCCGTGAGAGGTTGAATCATGTCCTGTTGCTGAGGTTCTCCTCCACCCCCAACCCACCTCACTCCGGAACCGGCCATCGGTTAAAGAAACTTTTATAACGGGAGAATGAAATGCTTTGTACACGCATAAATCACAACGCTCTAGTTCCCACAAAATTGCTAGTTCTTTCACGTGCAGCCTCTCGTACGTTGTGAGTGAGTATTCATGGAAACGAATGGAGAGATTCGAACTCATGAATTTTCAGAAGAGAAGGAAGTGATCTAGTTGCTTGAGCTATGTGTGCGCATAAAGGAAAAAAAAACAGAAAAAGTATCACTTATTTACTCGTTCTGCTGAAAATAAAAATTGACGAGATTTCATGCACGTGCACTGCACGTGCTACTGTCTTACTAATACACGGCACTGAATTTTCTTTTTTTTCCCATCCTTTTTCCCCCTTCTCCGCGCCTTAAAAAATCTCCCTGCTCTCGAGATCTCCCTCGCCAATTCTGCTCTCTTCGGTCTCCTCGTTAGCTAAATATACACTGTGCTCACTCTTTCTCTCTCTCTCTCAATCAAATTGATCTGATTTCGTTTACTGATTAAATCATCTTCTGTTTGTTAATCGTGAGATCTGATCTGATTTCTAATTTCTTCAGGTCTGATCGGAGATCGAGAGCAGAGATGGCCTCGATGAGGAGATCGGCGGCGACCCTGGCGCTGATCGTGGCGGTCGCTGCCGTGTTCGTCATCGGAACTTCGTCCGCTGCTTCTTCTAAGAAGTCGTTCGTTCGCAAGACCGTCTCCGCTCACGAGATCGTCATCTTCTCCAAATCCTACTGCCCGTAAGCTTCCTCCTTTGATTTGTCCTAATCTTTTGATTCTATTTCATTTCAAAGAAAATGAGAAAAAGTTCTGTAATGTTCTCTATAATTTTTAAAAATTAAATCATAGAGTTCTTGTATTACAAAATGAATTTTTATTGATCAGAAGAATTTGAACTTTGTAAATGAGTGAAGCTCCAAATATTGGTGTGGATATAATTCAAATGTACTAAAGATGTCAGTTGCAGAAGAAAAATTATACACAATGCAGCTTTGAATACTGCAATCTAATTGGCATAAATTTCTAGCTTCAACATTGAAATATGACTAGCCACTGCTCTTTTTTATCTAGCAGACACATTCATGGTCCAAATGCTAGTATGGATTCTAAATCAGCTGGGGCAAACTGTTAAACTTGATACTTCACGCAATTCAAGCATGTAGATACCCCGAGACTGAATTCTTCATAATGAGTGTACTCTTCGTGTCTTCATAAGATCCTGCCTTGTGACCTTATTATAGTGGCTCAAAAAACCCAGAGATCAATATTTAATAAAATTTAACATATATGAGACAGGTCCCGCTTAGATTTTAAGCAAATCCAATACATGCATATAAGAAGGGGGAGAATAATTTACATCATGTTCATATGACTCAAATGAAAACTTAAAGCTTCTTTTTTGTACCACATACAAAAAATGGTCAAAATGAGGATCCTGCTTGGTCATATGATGTGATAAAAGGTCAAGAAATGTGGATGCATCTGAAAAAAATTAAGGAGGTGCTCTTAGTAAGACTACAAGTAGAACAAATTCATGGCAAAATGCTCATGTAATGACAAAACCCTGAGCAATGGTAGCAATGCTTTAAATCCTGGAAACCCTGGTTGGGCATCATGTTTTTTTTTTCCTTCTTTCCTTTTCCTTCACATTTTGCCTTTGTTTTACGGATTAATTGATTTTATTTTTTATTTTTTGTCTTTCTCGTTTTGGTCCTTGGGGGGCGTTATATTTCAGAACATTCCCCTTGTTTAGACAATCATAATCTTACACTCATAAAAGACAACTAGGGAGCAATACATACGCGCTTGCTTATAATTGGTGTGAAGGCATGGTTTGAGGTAACTGTCATCTGTTTCTTATCGGATTCCATGGTATCAATGTAACTGTGGGCGAAAATACACTGTTTGTAGCAATACCTAGAATTTTCATAAAGAAAATGCCGGGGGGTAAAGGGGAAACAATGATAGTGGGGAACACACACACACACACACACACACACATCTGTGCGTGTTGCGTGTTGTGTGTGTGTGTGTGTGTGTGTGTGTGTGTGTGTGTGTGTGTGTGTTCAAATAACATATTTCAAAAAAAAAAAAAAAAAAATTATTTTACCTTTTCCTTGAATTGAGACTCATATTGAAACGGATATTGAACAACCAAAACTACTGAAAGCAAAACTCAAGAGATGGAATAAAGCCAGACAAAAATGAGTTTATTCAATCTGCGAGTTCTGCCTAGACATTATGATACATGCAAGCTTACATGAATGAAGGGTCTGTATGCTTTGAGCTTATCCAGCTCTTGCTAGATTAAAGCATTTTCTTTCCACATTTTGTTTCTAGTACTCCATATTCAGATTCCCATTACAAGAACCTACCTCCGTCATGATTCTAGTGGATTTTGTATATCTCTACACAATTATAAACCATGAATATGTTTGCCATAAGAAGGGTATGACTATAGTCTCGAAAAGAGTGCTTGTATTCTTCCTTCCCCCTAGCTTGAAAGCTAAAACTTTGAATGAACCTAGCTGAGCCTTGTCACGAAGTTTGCTTGTAAAGTGGATCTATCACCCAGAATATTAAAGTAAAATGCCAACACCAAAATAGGTGGTTACTTGTGAAGTTATCATCCTAATTGGTGCCTTAAACACGGATATTGAGAACTATGGTGTTCAGAGCGTTTTTGTTAAGTTGTGGAGCCTAATTATTGTCTTCACGAATTGTCGCCCTACGAAGGTAGGGTCTTTATGCGGGTCGCCCTGCACGGTCAGGTCGTCGTGGGGCGCCCCTGGACCAAAATTTCTTTGAGTCCCCTTGCAGATCCCGAAGCGAGTGTGAAAGCACTCTGGGAAAGAGGTTGGGCAAGTTCGGAGTTTTAGATTGAGGGCAATGTCAGAGTCACGCTCTGGAGTAGCAGCTCGGTATCACTTCGGAGGAGCACTCTGAAGCATCTACCTGGAGGAGCACTCTGAAGCGACAGTGTAGAGTAGCACCTCAGAGATGCATAGCGGAGAAGTGATCCAGTCGGGAAGCTTCGTAGCCCATGAAACTTAGGTAACACGTGTCAAGAGCAGTTCACTACTTGTAACCCTATTTCTCTCTATAAAAGGAGATGTACTGTTATTAGGATTAGTATGTAAAGTAGAAAGGTGTGTATGTTATTGTAAATACAAAGCGGCTGTGAGGTTCTCTCTTCTCCTGTAATCTCTCTGATAGTTTAGTAGATTTGCGTGTAACTTCGTGATTTTTTTTCGATTTGGATTTTTCACCTAAATCTCTGGTGTCTTTGATCGTGCGTTTGATTTATGTTCTTTCTTCTCTAATTAGTTCCTCCCAACAACTGATATCAGAGCTGCGACTCGTGACGACGGGAGAAGAAAAGATCAGACTCGAAAGGCTCAACAACGCGAACTTCAGATTCTAGAAGATGCAGATTGAAATTATCTGTACAAGAAAGATCTCTATTTTCCTCTCGGTGGAAAGGCCCAAAAGCCGAAGAAGATAACCGATCACGAGTGGGAGGTCGTAGATCGGAAAGCCCTAGAGGCGGTTTGATTATCTTTGGCATCAACGGTTGTGTTTAACCTCTCTAGGGAGAAGATGACCCAAGACTTGATGACGGTCATATCGAAGATGTATGAGAATCCCTCAATCGAACTAGATTTTCTTGATGAAGAAGTTGTTAAACCTGAAAATGACGGACATCGGAAGCGTCGCTGAGCATCTCAATGAATTCAACACGTTGACGAGCCAATTCGAATCTGTTTAGGATCAATTTTCATGAATAGATCAGGGCGTTAGTTCTATTGTCCGGTCTACCAGAGACCTGGGATGGTCTTATTATGGCGGTGAGCAATTTCTGTGGGACATGAACCTTGAAGTTTGATGACGAGGTGGGTGGTGTTCTTATCAGCGAAGAGGCGTGCAGGAAGTCATCGGGTGCGGTTGAGACATCAGGGAGTGCCCTGAGTGCTGAAAGGAGAGGAAGGTCGATAAATAAAGAGAATAAAAAGAACATCAAATCCAAATCCATATTTGGGAGAAGTAAATCCAAATCAAGGGGTGTCGGGTGTTGGCAGTGCGGCGAGAAGGGGTTATTTTCAAGGGACTGCAAGCAGAAAAATGATGGAGATGGCAAAAGCAAAGAGAATGATTCAGCATATGTCACGAGCAGTGATGAATTTGATGCACTGATTCTCTCTTTAGCAGGTTCCAGCGAATCATGGGTTATTGATTCAAGTGCCTCATTTCATGCCACTTCCCATCATGATATCTTTCAAATTATGTGAAAGATCTTGAAAAAGTGTATTTCGGAGATGATGAACCATGCAATATCGTTGGTAAGGGCGATGTGACACTCACCTCTCAAATGGCTCGACGCTGAAATTGAAAGATGTCAGGCACATACCGAAACTAAAGAGAAATCTGATCTCTATTGGTTAGCTTGCGGATGCCGGAATTAAAACTACCTTTGATAGTGATTTGTGTAAGATCACGAGAGTCCCATGATCATGACACATGACAAAAAAGGAAGTTACCTCTACATGACGTCAGACTTTACACTTTCAATTTCAGTTGCATCATCGGATGTGGATGCCGGTGTGTGGCATCGCCGACTTGGGCATATGAGCGAGAAGGGAGTAAAGGCCATGTTCTCTAAGGTATACTACCAGGGTTGAAGTCTCGAGTTAGATTTTTGTGAAGACTGTCGATGAAGAGCAGAGGAAAGTCAGTTTCTTGAAGGTGAACAAGTCCCTGAAGGCAGAAGAAAGGTTGGAGCTGGTTTATACTGATGTATGGGGTATGGCTACTGTTTCTTCTCTTGGTGCCTCATTATATTTTGTGACCTTTATTGATGATGCAAGTAGAAAGGACTGGATTTACTTCTTGAAGTAAAAATCAGATGTATTTAATGTGTTCCAAAAGTGGTTGGCCCAAGTTGAAAAAGAGGCAGATATGAATCTTAAGTGCTTGAAGTCCAACAATGAGGCCGAATATTGCGATAGCAAATGGGAGGAGTTTTGCGCTAATCGGGGAATCAAAAAAGTGAAGATGGTTTCAGGAAATCCTCGTCAGAATGGGGTGGCCGAGCGCATGAAGAGGCTCATTCTAGAGCATGCCAGGAGCATGTAGATACATACAAGATTGCCCAAGCAGATTTGGGCAGATGCAGTCAACATGGTGGTGTATTTGATCAACATAGGACCTTTGATGCTTCTGAATTGTGGGATTTTGGAAGAAGCATGGACTGAGAAAGAGGTAAACTTGAACCATCTGCGTACATTTGGTTGTATCTCTTATGTGCTGTTGAACTAGATCGCAGGAGTAAGTTGGATTCGAACTCCAAGAATTTCATTTGGTACGGAATAAGTACGACTATCGGTTTTGGGATCCAAAGAACCGAAAGATCCTTAAGCATAAGGATGTGATATTCAATGAGAGGAAGCTGCACAAGGACTTGCTGAAGGAGAGCACTCCGGCGAAGGATCTCGGAGTACTCTGGAGCAGCGAGTAGTGCTGTGGATTCAGAGTTTTTTGAACTTGATGATATTTCTGTAGAGAAGATTCAGAGCATTCCGTAAGGGAATAATGAATCCCGAGTAGATCTTCAAACCCCCCAAATCGAGGTGAGGCGATCGACGAGACCGACCAAAGCTCTGAAGAGATACTCTCCTTTGTACTATATGTTGTTGACTGAGAGTGGAGAACTCAAGTGTTATGAGGAAGCCTTGCATATGGAAGCCAAGGACAAGCGGGAGCTTGATATGAGTGATGAGATAGAATCTCTCATGAAGAACAAAACATGAGATTTGGTTGAGCTGCCTAAAGATAGGAAAGATTGTATAGCAAATGAATTTATCGATTGAAGGAGGAGAATGATGGAATCAAGAGGCACAAGGCGAGATTAGTTGTGAAGGGATTTCAACAGCGAGAAGGCATTGATTTTACCTAGATTTTCTCTCCTATTGTGAAGTTAACCACTATTAGACCTGTTTTGAGCATTGTGACAACATAGAATTTACATCTAAAGCAGCTAGATGTTAAAATTGCATTTCTCCATGGTGATTTGGAGGAGGGCATTTATATGATGCATCCACATGAATATATCATGTCGGATAAGGAGTATTTAGTTTGCAAGCTCAAGAAAAACCTCTATGGCTTGGAACAAGCTTCTAGGCAGTGGTATTTGAAGTTTGACAAATTTATGGCTACTAGTGGATACATGAGACTGCAAGCTGATCATTGCTGTTATTTCAAGTATTTTGAGAATTCGTATATACTACTTTTGTATGTAGATGACATGCTTGTTGCTGGTTCAAGTATGGAGGAGATTGTGAATATCAAAGCTCAGTTGGTAAGGAAATTCTCAACGAAAGACTTGGGTCTCGCAAAGAAGATACTTGGAATGAGGATCAACAGAGAGAGGAAGGTTGTTGAAGCTATCACAAGCAGAGTACATTGAGAAGGTGCTGAGGAGGTTTAACATGGTGGATGTTAAACATGTAAACGTCATGCTGGGAGGTCACTTTAAGCTCTTGAAGGCATAAGAACTGAATACTGAAGATGTGAAGGCTCTCATGTCGAAGGTGTCATATGCTTCAGCTGTGGGCAACTTGATGTATATTATGATCTGTACGAGGTCAGACATTGCTCAAGCAGTGTGAGTTGTCAACAGATATGTGAGCAATTTCGGCAGGAGCATTGGAAAGTAGTTAAGTGAATCTTGAGATATCTGAAAGGAAGTTCATATGTGGCTTTGTGCTATGAAGGTGCGGACGTTCGTCTGCGCGGATATATTGATTTTGACTTTACAGGTGATGTAGATAGTCGGAAAGTACTACTGGTTATGTCTTCACGCTGGGTAGTGGAGCAGTAAGCTGGGTGTAGAGGCTGCAGAAGATAGTTGCCTTGTCTACGACAAACGCTGAATATGTTGCAGCAACAGAATCTTGCAAGTAGATATGACTGAATGATTTTATGAAAGAGCTTGACAAAAGGACAGTCTTTCAGTGCACAATGATAGTCAGAGTGGTATATATCTTGCCAATATTCAGTCTATGACAGAACCAAGCACATTGATGTGTGGTACCACTTCGTTCGCATACTTTTGAAGGATGGGGTGTTGTCACTGGAGAAGCTATACAAAAGTCAGAATCCTGCAGATATGTTGATCAAGGTGGTCACGGTGGAGAAGCTGAAAACATGTTCAGCTTTTGTGGGTCTTCAAGGCTGAGAATCCGGAGTTGAGTCGCATCATATTCACTATGAGTTGAGAGCTGGTGGAGCACGAGAGAGAGATGGAGTGTCGTTGCTAATCAGTCTCCAAGTGGGAGATTATTAAATTATAGAGCCTAATTATTGCCTTGATGATTTGTCGCTCTACACAGGGTCTTTACGCGGGTCGACCTGCGCGGTCAGGTCGCCGTGGGGGGTGGAAAGGAGCCGGGAGCCCTTCCTCCTGGGGGGCGAGGAGGCAGAGCCCCTGGACCAAAATTTCTTTAAAGAATTCCCTTGCAGATCCCAGAGAGAGTGCTTCTAGAGTAGCAGCTCGGTTTCGCTCTAGAGTAGCACTCTGAATCATCTATCTAGGAGTAGAGCACTCTGAAGCGACAATACAGAGTAGCGCCTGAGATGCATAGAAGCGGTCCAGTCTGGAAGCTTCGTAGCCCGTAAAACTCGGGAATACGTGTCAAGGGCAGTTTGGTGATTTCACTACTTGTAACCCTAGTTCTCTTTATAAAAAGAGATACACTGTCATTCGGGTTAGCATGTAGAGCAGAAAGGTGTGTATGTCATTGTAAATACAGAGCGGATGTGAGGTTCTCTCTTCTTCTCCTGTAATTGCTCTGATAATTTAGTGGATTTGCATGTGGCTCCGTGGTTTTACTCGATTTGGGCTCTTCATGTAAATTTCTGGTGTCTTTGGTTGTGCATTTGATTTGTGTTCTTTCTTCTTTCCCAATTTGTTCCTCCCAATAGTTTTAACCCCACAGAATAGAAAGAATGGAGAGCCTTTTCCAGTTTCCTTTGCCTCTGCAGGTGGTTTCAGGCTTAATGTATTTGTCCTAGAAACCCGCACAGTATCAAATTTGCTGCTGTAAATTTCTTTCAATTGAATGTAAAAGTGCTTTGGAAGATTGTACACATCCACTTTCTCCATCCAGTTTTTTCCTTGCAATTCCTCAGTTGACCAAGTTTTTGCAAAGTGCAGACAAATACCACACATTCTTAATGTTTATCTGCACATTAGTTTCCAGTTTCACTTATTCACCAAGGATCACATTTCATTTTTCTCCGATGACTTCTGCCTATGTCAGGTACTGTCGAAGGGCTAAGGGTGTTTTCCAAGAACTGAGCAAAGTACCATATGTTGTGGAGCTGGACCAAAGAGGTTTGTTCCGTGGACTTTTAGTCGAGATCCTGATTTGTTGGCTTTAGAGATGGTGTCTGTTTTAAATCCCACTTTCCGATAAGATATCCACACATAATGGCGTTTACTTGTCTTCCATATTATTTATAGAGGATGGATCGGATATTCAGAATGCATTGTCCAAGATTGTCGGGAGACATACGGTCCCTCAAGTTTTCATCAACGGAAAGCATTTGGGTGGCTCTGATGGTAACATATTTTTTCTCTGTAATCATGTTCTCCTTTTACTTGAGGTGTTTGTACTCTTGTAAGATTTGGATGTGATCATGTTCCTGAATCTGATGGCAGATACTGTCGAAGCTTATGAAAGTGGCGAGCTGGCAAAGCTCCTTAATATCACCTCAAAAGATGATCTTTGAATGAGTCCTGCAACTTTTTATTAGGTTTTGTAGACTAAGGTTACATTCTACATTTCAGGCTGTTAAGACATCAGGACTTGTTAGTGACAATATGCCTCTTCTCGTGTTATGCGTTATTACAATAATGATATGATTTTCTTAGAGCAAGAGGTGTTCTTTGATAAGTTCTATATAATGATGATGATTCCTGTCTGTTGCAGACATCATATTGTTGGACAAACTGGAGAAGTAGGTTAAATAAGTTGTATACTTAATAATATCTCTAAAGATTTTATTTTGTTGGAGGTAATGCTTGTGGTTTGCTTTTTGTTGCAAGGAAGTGGACGAAAGTAAGGAAATAGGGAAGTATAATTGATCAGTTCCTTATCTATCCAAACACTGGAAAAGGAAAATAAGAAAACTCCTTTTCCTTTTCTCTTTTCTCTTTTACACAATCATTTCCTCACTTCTAAAGTGCTACAGTTAATTTTGTGGTCATGTAAATCTCATTTGTAATAAGTTGTAACACAAAACAGTTAATTTTTTGATCATGTAAATCTCACTTGTATTCTAATTACAGTCCATTTTTTAATTTTCTTAATTAATTTTTATTTTAATATTATTTTACGGTCAACTTTGTGGTCAACTTTTTCACTTTCACTTTTTCATTACCATCTAAATACCGGAAAAGACAAAACATTTTCCAAACCACACTTCCCAACAACATCCAAACACTGGAAAACTTACTAACCAATTCCCAAGTTCCAAAGGGAATTATTACCACTCCCTCAATTCTTCACTTCCTTACTTCCACCCTTAACCAAACAGACCCTTTCTTGAAGTGGTTTGCTTTTTGTTGGATCACATACACATTAATATGAAAGCTTAGGAGTTCCAGAGTCGCGACAATCTACTGAGAGAGGATATCAATTGGGTAATTATAATTTCTTCTTCTTCTACCCACAACACCCCCCCCCCCCCCCCCCCCCCCCCACAACACACACACACACCCCCCTACCCCCCCCCCCCCCCCCCCAACACACACACACACACCCCCCCCTACCCCCCCCCCCCCCCCCCCCCACCCACCCACCCCCAACCCAAAAAAAAAAATTATAATTTTTTCTCCATGTATATCAGAAGTTGTTGTGTTAAATTCTGGAAAATCCTCCTTGTCAGATTGGGAAAATTGCCCAACTTTTTTTTCTCTAAGAGAATCCAATATGAAAATTCTCGATATGTTGTGAATGAAGATATTGAAGCATGACCGTGGATTAAGGAAGTATCTTGTCATATGCGACCTCGGTCATCAAATAAGACCATTTTCTCCATTTTAGGAGGAAAATATGGGAGTTGTAAGAATTTACTTTTTGAAATATGCTGTTTTGTTGGAAAACAGTGAACTACCTGCAGTTTTACCTTTTGGAAGTGGACTTACTGGGTGGGAGACAGTTGCACTATATTTGCACTTTCAACTACACTTCTCACAAATTCTGATTTTTGCTTTGGGGTCTGTTTGGTTGTCGTAATTGACCGCAATTCGTAAGTCGTAATTGGTAAAGTTTTTTTACAATTGTAAATGAGTTGCATGCATGTAAGTTTTACGGTGTTTGGTTGGTAATATAAAGTTATAAGTGAGAAAGTGTATTGTATTTTACAGTGTTTGATTGTCATAATGTGTAAGTCGTAAGTGAAAAAGTTGACCACAAAATTAACTATTTGGTGATTTAAAAAGTTCTAATATTGCAAATAAATATTAAAAATACTAAATATTAAAAAAATTTAATATTAACATAAAAAAAAATACAAATTTGCATGATCACAAATTAATTGTAACTGGGCTATAGTGAGTGGTAATTGAGTTGCGTAAGTCTTTTACGAATTACGGTCCAAACAAACACCGTAATTATAATTGAGTTGTAAGTCATTTACGAATTGCGGACTTTTACGCCTTTTATGGTGAAACAAACAACCCCTTGAATGAATTCTGGGTCGTTTGGTCTGCAAGGAGCTGTATAAGCTCTCTTCTAAAATAGGGGATGTATCAATTTGAGTGCAGCTTCAGTTGTTGCAGATATTCAAAAAAATATCAGAAAACGGTCATTTCAGACTGAAGTGATTTTTTCTAACAATTCAGTTCTTCCACACACTACATCACCAACTATCTTCTATTTGTTATTGTTGGATTTGCAGCCGGTTCGAGCTGTCGCTCGCGTGTGATATTTGAGTACGTTCATGCCCCTCTTGACTATATTTAAAAAAAAAAAAAAAAACAACGAGACTATAGGAAGGGGTCTCACCACCTACTTATTCTCCCAAAGTTTTTAAATTTTTTATTTTCGCATGCGTGTGTGAGCTCATCACTCACTAGACACGTGTCATTTGATTATGGGCCCCATAGAGGAAAAAAGAGAGGGTGCAAGGGTACTAAGTTTGGGGGGTTGGTCATATTTGGTGTGTAACAATGAGGTGTCTCTCTTCTGTCATGCAAATCAAAAATTCAAAATCTTAGCCATATTTGATAGACTCCTTCGTCTTCAAGCTAACTTTTGGAAACTCAGATTTCTTCAACAACTATACAATAAGAGACTAGTCAACTTTCTTTCCCAAATCAGTTAGGTGTTGAACTTGAAACTCCTCTCACCTCAGTCAACCTTCAATTGTTAGAAAAACAGGCCCTCGCATTCATTTCATTTCTCTCTTTTTCATGTCCTTTTCCAGAGCCAAATTACACCTTTTTAATCCTAAAGGAGATGAATCTCATCTCTCATCCTCATTATTTATTGTTGTTGTCTGCTCAGTAATAAAATAATAAAGAAAAGTAAAAGAGACTGTGTGAGTATGAATTTGGTCAAAGTTTCAATAAAGTCCTCTCAGGAGGACACGGGAACCTCCGGTGGTGGGGCCATAGACACTTGTCGTGGTGCATGAGTGTACACGTGTAGAAGGATTCGAGCAATTTCGTACAGGGACATGGATCCGGATCAAACTTGCTTCGTTGTGGTTTGAAAAGACTAGCGATCGTGTCGTGTCAAATCAGTTTCAGATTTTTCTATTTTCGCACGTTCAGACTAGAAGCTTACTCATTGGTTTTCAGTCCTGATATGGGCCTGTTTGTTTCAAAAGTCAAAAAAAAAGGATATCTGTGGAAGATCCGGTCAAATTTAGACTTTTTGTAGGTGATTTCTGTAAGTCTGATAACGTCAGTAAAGTGTGAGAGAGCCTGTGTTGTGATGGAGATTTTTCATACCAAACAGAACAGACGCAACAAAAAAAACCGACGTAAAAGAGTTGTGTTAGTTATCACAGCTGAAATTTAGAGATTTTTTTTTTTTAGCAAACAAACTCATTTAATTTTGGTCAGAATTTGATCGGAGACCATGTACCCGAAAGGGATCGGACCCGATTCGGATACCAGTCAGACCTGTACCCTGGTGGCCCTACAAGAGTGAACTTGCTTATGTGGGTCCCACAGGATCAAATTTGTCAAAGCGTGGGGAGGGTGCATGTGTGGACTGCTGCTCCCATCAACCGAGACCGGAGTTTTTGTGGTCATGGGTTGAATTCTTATGAAATGAATGTATCATTAATTAGGGTTTAATTTCTTCTGTCAGCTAAGCTTGGGACCTAATTTGATTGGTTAAATTAACTGGGGACAGTTTCCTTGTATGGGATCTGAGCATCAATCCAATCTTAGGTCTCATGTACCATCAATATTAGATGTGTGAGATTTCAATTATTTCATTCTCTTTTTTCTGTTTATTTTCCTTTGTGATGACCATAATTGTGTTAAACTCATGTAATATCAATATATTAACATTACAGTAAAATCATTGCGGCTGAAGATTTAAATGACCATAAAGGATTTCGGCAATAATTCTTTATGATTTTCTAAAAATAAATGGTACTCATTTTCTTAAAAAAAATTCACTCAATTTCTTTAAAGAATCTGTGGTGGACATTTTTCCACCCTTGTCAAGATCACGACACTGTACCAATGCGTCAGAAGCATCCCAGTGACCCATGAGCCTAAAGTGCCAACGCCCAAGTATGGGCCCAAGAAGAAATCCTCAGGACATGTCCCGAGCTCGCAACCTGTTCTGAGTCACCTATCTGAATTCTCAGCTCAGGGCCCCCCCTGGGACCACATTGATCCGGAACCATGCATTCGGATGCTCAATTCGGACGAGGCTGTTACGCTAGTCGAAAGTCCAAGCTTCTGATACGAAGACCCTCTACGAAGACTGTCGCTTCAGCACTGGCTATAGCTTAGCGACCCGATCCCTGCAATGCACGAATTCAGTTATGCTGTCAGATCATCCCCAATTTCAAAACGTTACAACACCCCTACATCAATGCGGACTATTATGGATATAGTGTATATCTCTGTGTGGCAATTTCAACATTCAAGCGGCACAATTCACGCGATTACAAGAAAATCATAACATGCAAATCATGTAGTTATGGAGATCCAAACATTTGCATCCTCAATGACAACGCTGACAGGTATTTAAATACCTCCATCTCCACCATGAAAGATGTTCACTTCTGATTACCACCGAAAACATCACACACAAGTATTCTATGCTTTTCTCAAGTAAGGATATTATTCTCACGCCCGAGAGCCTTACCCGGTACCACACCGATATTTGTGGCCTGAAAAGTGTTCTTTTCTTTTTTGTGTTTTTGACATGATCAATCGGGAACGTCTATCATATGTGACGGAAAACCCACACCACAGAATCCGGAAGGGAATTCTTTGTAAGAAATCGCAACTTTTTTTTTTTTTCCCCGTAAACAGTATTACAAGTAGTTTTCTAAAAATATTAGGAGTTTATATACTTAAAAAATCTTAACTACATTAGAATATTTCTATTCAAATGATTATTTCGTATAGGCGGATAATATGTGAATAATTGTCAGAGTTGGTCTACTAACGGGGTCAACATTTTCCGTAATGGTCTTTTTAATTTTCCCATAAATGGGAAAATACATCATGCACAAAAGTCATAAATAAATAATGTTTAAATGCGGATGTTATCATGTCCCAAGTTGTTACCATCACAGCATGACAGAATTCTCACAAAGACAAGAATGAAGAACTGCCATGAAATTGTTTTATATGCTGACTTGATGAGTAATTATTATTAGTATTCGACCCTTTTCATTGCTCTCTCTCTCTCAACCAAAATATTCAACTCTCTCTCTCTCTCTCTCTCCCTCTCCACCCTTTAAGGGCTCAATAACACACACCAACGCTCGTGTTAAAACACAAAGAGAAACTCCCTTCCCTTTCAATCTCATCACAATTCCCCTCCACCCATATAAACCTTGTCCTCATGAGGAATCGTATACAGAGGTAGTACTACTACTGCTAGTAGCAACACAACAACAACAACAACAACAACTCCTCATGGAACAAGAGAGAGAGGAAGAGTGCAAGATTGGGCTTGGCCTCTCAATAGGCATCTCATCATCTCATCACCACCACCATGATCACAATCACAAGCTCCACATCCTCTTCCCTCCCAGCCCGCGATCATCGAAACAAGAAGAAGAAGGAGAAGAGCATCATCAACAACAACAACAACAACAAGAAGAAATCATCAAGAGAAGATTTGTGGATGATAGAGACGAAGAAGACAAAGGCGGGGCGAGGAAGAAGCTCCGGCTGAGTCAAGAGCAAGCAACCTTGCTTGAGGACACCTTTAGAGAGCACAACACCCTCAGAAGTGTAAGTGTTATGTTATTAACTCCCCCCTTCTCAAAATTCTACTCATAATTAAAGGAAAAAAAAATCAATATTATCATCCTTAATTAGTTAGTTAATTTGTGTGTCATGTCAGTTTCAGAAGCAAGAACTCGCGGAGAAATTGAACCTCAGTACTCGGCAAGTCGAAGTCTGGTTCCAAAACAGGAGGGCAAGGTGAGCGTGCTTTTTACGCAAGTGAACCATTCACATGGAAAGATGACTGTCCACTACTTTCTGAATTTTGTTTCTTTTATGCATTCAAAAGGAACAAGTTGAAGCAGACGGAAGTGGACTTCCAGATGCTGAGGAAGTGGTGTGAGACTCTGAACGAGGAGAACCGGAGGCTGAAAAGGAGTTACAGGAGCTGAAGTTGGCAAAGCAGCCTGACGGGTCGGCTCTGTATCTCGACTTACCGCAGGCGGCTTCCGGGCGGCGATGGGCCGGTGCCCGTCCTGCGGCGGGCGGTCGACGACGGCGGGTAGCAGCAAGAAGAGCAACAGTGGAGATTCTTCCATTGCTTGTTGAAGGGATTGAAAGAACTTGGCTGGTTTTTTTCTTCTTCTTCTTTTTGTAAATATTGAATCAGGAAGTTGGAAGTCAGAGGAATTGGATATGGAACTGATAGGAAGTCAGTGGAATTTGGAAGCAGACAAGGAACTAGGTTCTGTTTGGTCCCTTACTCCCACAATAGTCGAATTTTTTTTTTCTTTTTCTTTCTTTCCTCTTAATTTCTTGTTCGCAGAAATCAAGTAGTTTAAGTATTTAACTTACTCTCCTTGATGATTCATATATTTTTGGATCTTTTTACATTGGTTAATGGAAAGAAGACTCATTTTAGTGTTATTTATTATTTTTAACTTTTTGGGGAATTAATATTAACCCCCACTAATTTGCATAAAATCATTACATTTGTCTAGTAATTTATCATAAACAGCAGAGTATTTTAAGTTAATCGACATTATTCAACAAAGAGAGAACCTGTACATAAATGTCAGATGTCATAAATGATAGCAAAAGGGGGAAAAACCATTCATGAGACATAAAAATGTGCCGCCCATCGCACAATAGGGAACAAATGTGTCCATCATTTCTAGCCAAAAAAACAAAAAACAAAAAAAAAAAAAACCAAAACAAAATGTAGGCTAAATTAAGAATACATAAGGAGGGCTAAACTGATAACCTCCACAAATGATCAGGATCATCTCCGATTCTAATCACAGGTTCATGCCCCCTAGAGTTTCATTAAAATTTCCAGATTAATTCCCTTTTATATGTTTGGGATAGAAACCGATCTCGATATACCGTGAGATCAATTACATAAGCACACAAAACAAAAAAAGTCACGACAAAAGGAAGATTCGATATTTACGTGATTTGACCGCCCAACTTCAACTTACTCCACAAGACATAGATATGAAATCTACTATGAGAAAGAAGAACAAATAGAAGAGTAAAAAAGAACCACGTTTCTTACACCTCACCCTCTTCTAGGGGAATCCACGCAACAGAGAAGATGGCCATCCGAGAACAGTCACCAATGGCACGAACAATTAAATAAGAAAAGAAAAGAGAGAACACATAATTTAACGAGATTCGACAAGTTGCCTTTATCCTCGAGGCAAGAGGAGAGAGTTCTTATTGAATCAATCAATTAAAAGTTACATGTTACTCCAGGGGTTATAAATATTGGGAACACTACCCCTCCTTATATAGCCAAAAAATCATGAAGAAAAGGAAGCCAAAAGCACCTACTTCGGATCAGAAATGAATTCAGAATCAGATTTTGAAACAG
>JAVJIF010015376.1:0-133845 GCA_038442645.1 Agave tequilana
AGAGAGAGGTCATGCACGAACAAAAGAAACTTGCATATAATACTCAAAACACCACAGCTAAGCTGCGAAAGAGAGAACTAATCAGATTGGGGACCAATCACAGTGCAGAATGATGAAATGAGGAATTAAATGAAATAATTAAGGCTGAACATGTGAAGGGAAAGGCACATCCCATGTGATTACAAGAGGGAGAAGCACTAAATTAAGCTGATCAAAGGATTAGTTAATTGAGGTTATCTGGCATGATGATTTATGTACCAAAGAGCGGATTGCATCCGCCGCCGCGCGCCGCCGTCGTGCCTCCGGGCCCACCGTCAGTAGGTCGAACGTCGCTGCCGTTGGATCGGTGGGTGTACTTGCCACATCCCAAGTTCAGTGTACAGGAGTAGCGCAGGTTTACAGACAAATTAACAGGGGAGAGCGAAAGCAACTCGACATAATAATAATCAACACAAGATATGAGGCAGGTTAATCATAGATATAAGCTGAAATCAAGAGGCTAATGAAGGAAAGTGCAGAGAGCACGCAAATTAAAAGGTCAGTCGAAGTCATGGATGGGCTTGGTACAAATTCTCCAACATTTGTGTGGTACAATTATTCACCAACATGCACATCGAAACATGATGAACAAATTAAAACGCTAGCACTGCTCATGCCCAAAATGATGATGATGATCTTGAGTAGGATCAATTATACTCCCATTAGACACTGAGAAACAGAGTTGGTGCACACTAGAACACAGCAGCAGTAGAATGAGTCTACTGCTTTAATGAGTTACATGCCTGAAAATGGCGAAGAAGCTAATAGGTTTTTGGTGCCTTTTGATCAACACTTCCAGGCCGAGACGCAGCCCAGCTCCCCGCGCTGCCAGTAGAGGAACAGCGAGGCCTGCCGCTTCTCCACGTGGAACCCCCTCACCTGCACCCTCTTCAGCAAGCACTCGGCCTGCGCCTCCGTGAAATTGCTGAAATGAAACGGCACGAAGCCCGTGGACTGGAACAGCGCTCGCCATGGGGGCATCTTGTCGGCGGCCCGGTGGCGGCCCAGCACCGCGCCCTCCACCCTCGGCCGCACCAGGAACCTTTCAATCTTGTGCGCCACGTCGGCGTCCGTGCCCGCGGCATCAATGGAGTCCAGGAGCACCATGCAGGCCTGGAACGAGTGGAGGAAGTGGTGCGAGAACGGGAGGTCACTGCGATCGCAGCCCTGATCCACTGACACCACAATCTTGGGATTCAGCTGCTTCACCAGCCGGAGCAGGGTCGGAAACGGCTGGGCGTAGTGGGAGCCAATGGGGAGGTTAACGGCGACAGCCTCGCTTGCAGAAACCGCAGCAAGCAGATCGCTCGGGTTGAAAGATTCAGTGCTGATGAAAGCGAGCTCGAATGGATGTTGAGCTCGGCTGCGAAATGTGACAGGTTGTCGCGGGTGAGGTGGAGCTCAAGAGGGTGGAACGACGAAGGGGAGACGAATGCGGTGATCTTGAGGTAAGGGGCTGATTGGGGCCGGCGGTGGGCTAACTCCTGCATGAAAGAGGACCACTGGCCGCCGACACCGATATCAAAATCGACGATGTGGATGCGGTCGGAGGCACCGAGCTCTTCCAATAGAGCCTGGGTGCAGGTGAAGTTGGCGAAGTGAACGAGGGGAGAGACTCGGACATTGCCTTGTAGGAGCTGAGCTTGAGCACGACATCCCACGGGTTCGAGAGCGGAGCCGGAATCGAACCAGGATTGCTGGAGAGTAGAGTGAGGACCTCTTTGAAAAGGAATGCGGAGCGGAGGAGGGGCTTGAGCCCGAGAGGGGACGGAGGTAGATGGTGATTGAGCCGCGCCAATATCTCACGCGCGCTGAAGGGGTTGCCGGCCTCGACGAACTCGGCCGCCCTGAGCAGCTGGTCGACCACCTCCTGCTGCTGCTGGGCGACCGCCGCCACGGCCGCCTCGTCTTTGGGCTTCGGCGGCGGCCGCTGCTGCTGGATGCTGTAAGGATTGACGGCCACTGCAGCAGGACTCGGGAAGTTCTGAGGGATTGCGTTGTGACGTTTCGGGTTGGGCGGCAGGATGACATCGTGCTGCTGCAGCGGGAGGAAGAAGGATGGATTTTGAGAAGGATGCAGGTGGTGCTGGTTGATGAAGAGGTGATGGGGCTTCTCGTCGACGACGGGTTCTTGAAAGAACATTGGGAGGCTGCTGCTGGGGGCTGGAGGCAAGAACACAGCTTTGTTATTGTTAGCTGGATTCGGCATTGAGAGAGGGACAACAGCAGAAGGAGGCGGAGGGGGAGCTGAGGGGCCTTCTAATGGTCCAAACCCCGGATCGATCAGTGACCCGAAAGGTTCAAATTCGATGGGAGGAGGTTGAGACGACGCCATGATCGTCGTCGTCGTCGTCGTCTTTGATTCTTCGTCGATGTCGCCCATGATCCAGCGGAGGAATGTATGCTCGTGGCCAGGGATCCGTCGGTCGCGGCGGCGGTCTCCGATAGCACGGCCTCCCAATCATCAAGCCGCCTCCGCCGCATTTTGGGTCGTCGAGGGAAGAGGGAGGGATGGGCTGCAGCTCCGACGCCCACTCGGCCTCCTTCTTGCTGTCGCCATCGCCGTTGTTGTTGTGGTTGGTGTTGGTGGTGGTGGTGGTGGAGTTGGAGGTGGGCTGCCATTTTTCGGATAGCGCCGCCACGCCGGCGGAGTCCGAACCGCCGCCGTGAGACGAAGACAGGGTGGAGGTGGAGGTGGGTGGGCTCGGGCTCCTTCTGCGGTCCAGCACAGAGCAAGGCTCTTGCTGCTGCTGCTGCTGCTGCGCTCCTCTTTCTCTTGCTGCTGCTTGGATTGTTGTTGTTGTTGTTGTTGTTGTTGTTAACACTAGTCCAATAACCAGCTGCTGCTGCTACTAAACCCCCCTCGCTCTGAAAACTGAGGGGCATCCCCTTCATCTAAAACTATGGCTCATACAAGAAAAATCTCTCAAAGAAACAAAGACCCAGATCCAAGCTTCTCCTCTCTTAATTAAAAATGCAGAGATCTGGGTTTTGTTGCCTAGCTCCCCTTTTTTCCTCTCTCTCTCTCTCTCCCCCTCTCTCTCCCCTTCTTGTTTGCTATTAATTGCACACAACAACAACAACAATGAAAAGTTTGAGGAGCTTCTCTTCTTCTTCAAATTTCTTCTTGTCTCCTGCTCTCAACTTTGTCCCTCTCATTTACTGCTACTAGCTTGAGCTCTCGCTCGTCTTCTTCAAAGATCTCTTCTCCTCTTCTTGCTTTGCTCTGTTTCTCTCTCTGAAATGAGTTTTGGGTTGATGGAAGAAAGAGAGGAGGAGGCAGCTAGAGCCTTGCTGTACTCTTATCTCTTCTCTCCCCCCTGTTGTTGGTTTCTCTCTCTTATCCCTCAATCCTCTATCTTCCCTGCAATGGATTATGGATGAGGGCAACATAAAAAAAAGCAGTAGAGTGCCCTTCCTCTCTCCCCTCTCTCTCTCTAGAATCTCTCTCTCTATACCTTCAGATTACTCTCTGCCACAAGTAATTTCTGACTCTACTCATTTATTATCTGAAACCAAACTTAACTTTATTTATTAATTAAAATTAATTATTTGTTTTATTTCCTCTCTCTAAAAAGAGACAGGTCACAGGACTGACTAAGTTTCTCTCTCTACTGTGGGCAGCAACAGTCTCCAGCTCGAGACCCGGGTTGTCAAAAAGTAACAAAAATTAAAAACAAATAAGAAAACGTCGTAAAAAGAGAAAAAAGCTGGGTACACCCAAAAAATCGCCATCATTACCTTTGCTTCTTCGGTTTTGACCAGCCTGCCCCTCCGTTCTGCGCTACCCTGACGTGACTTTCAGCGGCAATCCCGTCATTTCAACTGCCGCCCCCGGCCTTTCTGACGTAAATGCGCCGATACGTCCGGCACCGCTACGACAGGTTCGAGGACACGAGGGTCATTTTGACATTACGTGGGGGCACGCATCGTCCCTGTGTAATTTGTACAGTTGATGGGACTGTGCTGTTGGCTCAGCTGTCGATTTGGGGAATGGCGTGTGGGCCCCACACGGCCCATGTGGTGTTGGGGCAACACCGATACGTCATTGCACCGAGCGGTGTTTGCTGTTCGTGGGTGGACCGGAGATGGGGCAGCCCAGCTCAGATCGACGGCTGGGATCTGGCAGTGACTGGAACGAGCGCGGGGATAGGGCGGGATAGGGTGACCGGAACGAGGCCTTCAGGTGGGACCCAGCTAGGGCAATGCGGTCAGTAATCCACGAGGGCTGCCTGGTACTGTTGGGGGCGGTTATTGCCGCCCATCAAACGATGAGGGCACCCACCCAATTTTAGTTTGGGTTGGGAAACGTATATTGCCATCCAAAAAAAGTGTCTGAATGAATCCCAATATATTTTTGAACACAGTTTCGCGTGTGTAAAAAATAAAATATTTTTTTTTCTTCTGTCTTTTTTTTTTTTTTTTTGGCCTCAGCTTCTTCTCTTGCTTCCGACGAATAGTGACGAGTCTCCCCCTCCTTCTCCTTCCCCGTCCCCCTCCCCTCCCCCCTTCTGTCTATTCGGTCAAAGTCAGTCAGCTGATCAGACACAGTAGGGGAGAGGGGGGCAAACAAATACAGTAGGGGGAGGGGGTGGGGGAGGGGGAGGGGCAGGGAGGAGATGGAGGTCGTCCTGGAGGAGATGGGGTACGGCGGAGAGGGGGAGGAGGGAGGATGGCTGGGTCATCGGGGAGGAGTGGAAGTGCGGCGGGAGGGGGAGGCGGGCGTGCGATGGGTGGAGGGGAAGGACAACGAGTAAGGATGGCTATTGGGGCGGGTCGACCCGCCCCGCTTCACCTTGTGCGACTCGCCTGAGTCGCTCAGGGCGAATACAGGTTTATGAATACGAGTATAAACCTATATTCGCCCCGTTATGGGGCGGGTCAGATGAATCGACCCGTCCCGTTTAAATGGGACAGGCGGATTCGTCCCGTGATGAATAACGGGATCAATCGAGTCGGGAAAAATTTCCCTGAACCCCTATATATGTATATTTTTTTAAGTTCTTTATTAAAATATAAGTGTTAGAGGGAAAATTAGAAGAGATCCTTATCATATTATTATTTTTTAACCCTCAAAGGCGAGACGTGTTGAACCCATCTCGGCGTATTCGGGAAATGAATCGAGTCAAGAGACCCGATTTATTTCTCGGATCTCCAACCCATCTCGTTGGATTCGTTACGAAACGAGTTCAACCTGTCTTGTAACGAATTCATTGACCAACTGGACGAATCAACCTGATTCGTCCCATTAGCCTTCCCTAATGACTAGGGGGCGGGGCAGGGAGTCGGCGACGAGGAAATGAAGGAAGGAGAGGAGGAGATGAAGGAGGCTAATTTTTTTCATTTTGAAATTTTGGGGTGCCTTCATCAAAATCATGGGTGCCCTAATCTAGGGGTGCCTTCCCCTTTTTTGGGGTATCTGCTCTATTTAGGTTGATTGATTATTAAACTTTTGATGAAAAGACACATATACCGTTAGAAGAATCTAAAATTTAAGAAAACCATCTAATTGAAAAAATGTCCCCATCAAATGTGATGAAGGCATTCACCACCTACTCCTCTTCCTTCTTCTTCCCAACCCATTTCATTACACTCATTGCCAAAAAAACTCTAAAAAATTTGAAACACCGAAACCTTAAAAATTCACCTACATTCCTTTATTTACAGTTCTGGATAAGCAATTAGCTACCCTTAAGCATTACAATCGTGAAAAGATAAGTTTTTATCATTTAAAATCAAAGTTTTTAAAGTTTTTAATCGGGGTAAATTCGTCACCTGTTCGGTGGAGTATTGTCGAGCAAGTTTTCTTAGTTCGGTTGAGGAACACCGAACATAGAATAAATGTTTGGCCATAATAGGCCAAACATTTATTCTATATTTGGCCATAAATGGCCGAACATTTATTCCATGTTCGGTCATACTATACCGGACATAATTTATTCTCTGATCGAATAGTAAGTAAATATTTGGTGCTTTTGGCTGAACAGATACTTGCATACAGGTTTAACCGTGTGTCTTACGAATGGACTATATGCAGGAGCATCCTTCTACCGTATATAATAATATTGATATAGAGCTTACAATTGACTATAGTGGAGACTTCACCACGTACAAGATATTTCAAAATGAAGAGGCATTGATAAAATGAGCTCGAAAAGTTGGTAAATCACTAGGATTTTTTATCGTTATCAAGAAATTCAATGCTTTGAGAAATGATAAAAAAAAGGAAGGGTAATTCTTAGTTGTGATAGAGAGGAAACATATAGAAACTGAAAGATAAAGACAAATCAGAGCAACATGGGGTCGAGAACTACCGGTAGCAAAAAATGTGGTTGTCCATTCCTATTGAAGGGTAAGAAATTGTCCAACAAAGAAGGGTGGGTGCTTTTGGTTGTATGTGTTATTCATAACCATTTGGGGGCAGAAAATTTGAAAGGATATTAGATTGTTAGAAGAAGAGGAGAAATTGATTGTAGATATGTCCAAGATCTTTTTTCGACCAAGAGATATTTTGAATACATTGAAAAAAAATCAGTCTTAATATTAGCACACTGAGAACAATCTACAATGTAAGAAAGAAGTTTAAAGTCGTGAAATATGCCCGAAGGTCACAAGCAACTAATGAAGAATTTATTCAAACATGCATATATTGAAGTTAGAAGTTGTTCTGACATAAACATTGTTAAATATATTCTTTAGGCTCACCCGGCTAGCATTGATTTGTTGCATGCATTTTCCTGAGTCTTAATAATAGATTGCATATACAAGACTAACAGTATCGATTATAGATCGTTGGGGTTACAGGCACTGAAATAATCTTTTCTGTTGCGTTTGCATATTTAGAAGCTGAACGGGATAGTAACTTCAATTGGTGCTTGGATAATTTGAGGTCGTTAATGTGTTACTGGCACATATCATCTGTTATTATCACTGACAGAGATATATCATGCATGAATGTCGCAGAGAAAATATTTTCTACCTCTCGTCATTCTTATGTGGATGGCTTATAAGGAAAAATATTTTTGCCCAATGCAAAAAAAATTTTGACACAAAAGAGAGATTTGACCTATACATGACTCATAGAATCTAATGGTGATGGTTAATAGTTATAAGGATTTTTTGATTGTTTGGTCAGCTAAATAAGAATTTTCGTGATTTCCCTCAAGTACTTGCATACATGAAGACAACATGGATTGACAAGTATAAATGGAGGCTTGTCGCATTCTGGACCGACACAGTAATGGATTTTGAAAATACCACATCAAATCGATATGATTTGGTCACTCTTCTTTCTAATCTTTTCATATACTTATTATAATATGTTGTTAACATCAAGTTATTTAACATTTTCAGAGCTAACAGTGCATATGCCAAACTGGAAAGGTACCTTTGCTCAACTCTTGAGAATTTTGATACCAGTTGGGAAAAAAATACATGCATTGTTGGTGTTGCAACATATTGAGATAAAGACTTCATTCGAGAAGAGTATTAATGTTGTATTACACAACTTTAAGTGATTGAATAACATTATCAGTTCAAACTTTTATGTGGCATTGTGTCCGTTGGTGCATTGAAAAAAATTGTCTATGAATCAAAAAGAATTAGCACTGTCAGCATAAACGCCACTTGTAAATGCTTATTGAGAAAGATACATGGACTATCATATGTATACACATGAGCTAGTTGAGTATGTTATAGTCAACATGCCTATCCCCTTTGTAACCTTCGGTTCCTAATGTACGGATGTCAATACTGCTATTCGATACCTATCTTGTTAGCCAGATTGAGGCCATTTCAGTTTAAAATATCATTTTCTATTATTTTGAATTTTTTAAATTTTCTGAAATTTTTTTGGGAATAATTAGAGGAGAATCTCAACTGGGGTTTGATCGGTGTCGCAGTCTGACTCCGAAATTTTTAATTAACAATCAGAGATGAATTTTGGAGATCCAACTTCACAGCAATATTCAGGATGACTTTGTCTATTGTTGAGAATTTTTAAGGATTTTTTTAAATTATTAAAGTTTAATCCAATAAAATAATACTTAAATATTTATTCAGAAAGAAAAAAAAGAATGAAATTTAAATAAAAATAAAATAAAAATTTGAAACCCGCGTGTATATAAGTCTCAAGGTTTCGCACCCGAGAACCCCAGCAAGGAAGATAACACACCAACCATGATGCCCAAGTGGCATTTTCAATCAGAAGGGAACCAAATATATTTAAACTTTATTATGCTCCACCTTCATCTTCCCTATTTCACCACGTCTTCCACCTCCTTTTCCCATCTTTTTCACCAAGTTCTCCAGCTCTCTCCTCCACTCTCTCATGCCCCCATGTACTCCACTCGTTCTCCCTCTCACCCACTCACCTGTGCATATACTCTCCCCTCTTATATATTAATCTCTATCCCTCTTTCTCTCTTTCTCTCACACTCTCTTTCTTTCTCCCCAAGTCTTGCTCCCCTCATGGTCGAATTTTCCGCAAGCCATGGCAGCCAGGCCATGCACTCTACCAGCAAGCCTGAACATGCGCAGCCCAACCGACGGTAGCTACTCACCTCCTCCGCTGGTGAGATCCGAGAGCCACGGCAGCCCCATGGCCAGGCCGGCCTTCTTCCCGGAGCTTCACCTCTATGTCAGAGTCTGTCGCCCTCCGTTGTCTCTGTAACGGTCTCAGATTTTAGTCATCGAGTTAACTTTAATCCAATCCAATTATGCTAATCAATCATATAATATTTATAATCATTTCTGAGTTCATCAAAATTTTTGGCAGCATTCCCTCTATGATACGGAGTCTGCTCTGATACATTGATACATATAATTCTAAAATTTTCATCAATCATATATCTATATACAATATCCCACACAATTTTGTAGGCTGTCTAAAAATCACTAAAGACAAGTCATCAAAAAGTAAAATCCAAACTCCAGACGCAAGGTTAATCATCGCCATCAGCGCAGCACCAAGACACGAGGGTTGAAACCCGCGTCTCAACATCACTGTAATGACCAAGACGCGGAGCATGAAAGCCGCGTCTCAGCTTACTGTAGTACCAAGACGCAGAGTCCAAAACCCGCGTCTTACGTGAAGCTTGACGCAGAATTTGAAGCTCACTTTTCTCAAGCATCACCTCAATGGTAAAACGCGAGGCCTAAAGCCCGCGTCTCGGTTATAACTGCCCTCATTACTAAGTCAATTATTGCCCACGTAATGAGGGAGTTAACCCCCATTATGGAGTTTTTTTGGGGACACTTTTACCCCTTGAAACCTCTAAAAATAGCCCAGTTTGCTATGGAAGAGGGATCAGAAAATCTTTGGTCAGAAGAATTTCGATTGTAAGCCGTAGAAAGACCAAGATCCCTAGCTAAAAAAAATAGAGAGTTCAACTCTTCGAGCAACTTACTGCGTACAAATTTGTTTTTGCCTACAGTCTCTTTGAGATTCTTATTGGACAGAAGCTGTGTTACTTCATCCACCATCCAAAGAGAGAATTCTCAAGAGGTCCTGATGTTCACCTGGTCAACGAAAAATAAGATACACTTTCCATAATCAAGAACCCGACATTAAACAAAGGGGAGATTTGAGCTTGAATATCTCCCCTCTCTTGTAAAAGGATTGTTGATCCGTTGTAATTTCTTTGCAATCAGATAAAGAATTTACACATCAGTCCCCAATAATTTTTTTCCCACCAAACAAGTTTATATCACAATTTCGGTTTGATATCGCCTACTCATAAATCTCTCAAATTCATCATGTGGATACAACTCATGATAACAAATCAAACACTTACTTGGGAATATTCTCCTCGGTATCACCGTTTAAAAAAGCCAACTCAAGATAATATTCATATAGAACTTATAGACAGATCTACATATATACATCATCGAATCAACTTACACATATTCGACTATTCAGTCTAATCTATAACATCAATTCTATGTATATACATATAAAAAAATACTCAATTATAAATCATTATAAAAGCTTAGTAAGCCTATACAATGAATGCTTTGAATCCTTTCAGTGCTTTACCTTGCCTTTAGCTGATATTTATCTTTGGTTTTCCCTGAAAACATTAAGCTATGGGGGGGTGAGCTCGACGGCTCAGTGAGTGGAGTTAATCTCATTCTTAATTGTAGCATGGTATTAATGATGTGTAGTATACATGATACATGAAAATATGATGTATGTGATACATGAAATATGTGATAAATGAATGCTTCTATTTGATTGTCTATTTATTTCCCATTGTTGTTCAATTGATACTAATAGGTGTATATATAACTAATGTCAGATGTCTCCATTACCATATACAATAATCCATCCAACATACCCCTAGTGTCACACACGCAGATATATGTATATCACACATAACCATTCATTCCCAATCAATTATAAAGTTGCAAATATATGTATATCATAGTACCGTCTTCGCACTTTGCTATTCGGGTCCCTTCCTCCTGATATATGATATATACCCTGTCTTCCGCCTCCTCTAGTACCATACCAGTCCCTTTCTCCAGATAAATTTATATAGCACCGTCTCGCACTCCCCCCGTGCAATACGAGTCACTTCCTCCATACACACACACACACATATTATACACACAATATCAGCACATCCAATTCCATAATATTCATATATCATGCACATCATTTCATATATGGAAGTAATAATACTCTCAATTAGAGTTTACCTGTTCGATTGTATTTTATAGTAATATCAGGTAACATACACCCATCACATCTTAATGACTAGTGTTTACCTATTAGCTTGTATTCTTACAAGAATATTCACATAAATTTCTTAATCAAAACATGTCAACATAAATCAAGTAACATACACCTATCACATTTATATCAATCATAATGTCTTCTATTCAGTAATGTACATGCCAATGCCCTTGTACACCATATTCCAAAATTGTATATTAAATAAGTTATTATTCATCAGAAATCATATTTTGCAATTATTGTATGATGCAATCTAATTTATTAAAAACCCCAATCACCTCTATCTAATTTCATTAACCAATCATGCGATACGTAGCTCTCGACTCCATGATCGCAACGGCTCAAAAATCGCTCGAATCTGACTCCGGATGTTCAAGTTATCGCTTAGAAACCAAACCAACAAATTAGGGTTAGATATCAAATATTTAAAATTATCTGGGGACTTATTATAAATTTTCTGGGGTCTAAAATTAATTTTAAACTATCAAGGGGCCAAATAGAATTTACCCTTCTTTAAGTGATTGGGTCGGGTTCGGGTCTTGATGGGTAAGATTTGAAACCAAACCCGAAACCCTCGCTTTCTTTTCTCTTCTTTTCTTTTCTTTCTTTTTTTTGTTTTCTTCCTTCAGAACACCAGCAGCAAGCTGCTGCTGCTCCCCCACTCGCGCCCGCGGCCATGGCCGCCGGCCTGGTGGGCGTCCTGGCGCCTCCGGCCGCCCTGGCGTCGCCTCCCTTTGCCGCCAGCCAAGCACAAAGAGGAAAGGAGGAAGAGAGAGATGGATGTGTGTGGGTGGTGAGGAGAATAAAGATGTTGATGCTCTTGGAGTGGTGGTTGCCGCAGCCTGGCGCGGCCGCGTTCCTTGGCGCCGCTGACGGGGCCTTGGCCCCCAGCCATCCCCGTGAGGAGAGGGGAAAGAGATGCAGTGAGGGAGATGAAGAGAGAGAGAGAGAGAGGATGAAAAAAATGGGATTTTAATTCACTTCTCTTCTTAAATATTTTCCCCCTAAATTCTCTAATCAAGCCACATCTCATCATCAATTTCTATGCTTAATCACAATCACTCATCACCTCCCCACATGCATACCTACAACATACCACTCACCTTATTTAATTAAGTATTAATTTGGTGCTATACATGTATGTATATACATCTATACCCACTTAAAATATTACACCAATACATGTATAATCTATATACACATATATTTGCATGTAAACACTCTCCCATGTACGTATATTATTTTAAATGTATTCAATATATATATATATATATATATATATATATATATATATATATATATATATATATATATATATATATATATATAACTTGTATTCACCATTTAGAATGCCACAATACTTATTTTCCATTTCGTGTAACATCCAATAAATTATTATCACCAAAATTATCAGTTCTAAATATTGATTTCACATACGGGCCTCATCTGATTTAATCTGAGATTAGAATATTAATTCATGGTTTAACAACCCAGTGTTACAAGTATTATTCATGTTCACAGTCTTGTATACTTGTAGCTATATATTAAATCTTCAATCTATTTCTAAAATTTAGAGATTTGTTCACTTAATTTTCTCATTAATCATGAAACTTAATATTTTACCGATCTCAGATATAATAAATCCAGATTAATTAGAACCAAGTATTATCTCATAATTGAGTGTTAAAACATAAATTAATAATAAAATTAGGGTTGTTACAATCTCCCCGCCAGAGAGCACCGAGCTCCGCTCTCCTCCTCTTTTGGGCGCGAGCTCCGCCGAACCAACTCCCAGCTATATCCAGAGCTTTCCCTGTCAATGTTTCCTTCTTTGGCCAGAGCCATCTCACGGCAGCCCCGCACATCTCAGCACAGCACTATGACCATGGCATCCACCTCTTCTTAGTTACACCCACAACAAACCACAGCCACGCCTCCCCTTGTGCATGTGTACTTATTTATGGTGAGCTTACATGGGTGTGGGGGATGGCATCTTCCACCTCTCCGGGGTCGCCGTCGGCGAGCGCGACCCGTGCCTTTCCGGGAGAGATCCTCTATCTGTCGATCTCCTCCGCGACCTCCGCCCGAGCCTCTATCGGCGCGTCGCAAGTTACCCCAATGTATGAATCTTCCTTGTCTCTCTTACCTTCTTTTTTATAATTTTACATGCCTGTTAATATTTATCTACACACACACATATGTATGTATGTATGTATGTATGTATGTATGTATGTAAATGTAGGTGGAGTAATATGTGTATGGGTAAACATGTAATAATGTGGAAGTGTGTTTAATTGTGTGTGGATGTGTGTGCGTGAGTTAGATTATACGCAGAAGGATGTGTATATGCGCATGATTATTAGTGTGTATGTGTATGTGTGTGTGTGTGTATTAGTGAGTATGTACGTGTGTACTCATATAGATATATGTGTAGGGGTACCCGTGTGGGTATGCACCATGGCATGCGTGTATGGGTACACGTGTGAGTGTATGATGTGTGTGTTGATTCTCCTTCCTCTCTATGTATTTTATTGCATGTTATAACGTTTCGAACCCGTTTGGTAAGATCCAAACTCGGTAATAGGAGATTCAGATTTGTGCCGTTATGGACCCGATACCACGACGATTCGAAGACCGATCCATGGGATGATCTGTATATCAGTACTGATTCATGCTGTGAAGACCGGACGGCGATTTGGTTCCAAAACTGCGTAATTTCAGTGAGTGTTTGTTTATTGGTTTATTTTAATTTCAATGCTTTATCTTATTATTTCATGTGAATCTTTATATTTTTCTACATTATACTGTTCATGACTATGCTTATTTAGAAGATATCTATACCAGAATGGTAATGTTTGACACTCGAATGTGTTTGATATATTGTCGACTGGATCTTCGGAGTTAGAAATTCAATAGTTGATACTTAGACCTACTAATGAATTTTTTTGAGATAAATCTTGACTTGAGATTTTGAGAGCAGATCAGATTAGTTAGGATAGTGGACTCTACCGATTTGTGATATTCATTTAAAATGAATTATTGTTATTCGGAGAGAGTGGATTAGCATGGTGGTGATAGATCAGATATATCCTCGATGTTAGATGTATTTGGAGTCGATGTTTGTCACTGAGGTTAATATTTAAATTATTATTGTTTAATTTGTTACATATCTAGATGTGAAGGATTTGAACAGGGATATTATTGATGTGGGAATGATTAGCTGGTGATTGTACTTAAGTAAATAGATTTTGTAGGAACCATTATCAGACTTAACCTTCATTATTTGATGTTAACCTGACGAGAATTTAATTGAATATTAAGAATTTAATTAAATTGTCAAGTAGTCTGGACTGGATTTGAGTTGACGTGGAGGTTAAGGAATAGGCATAGATTGTGTTGACTTAACCTAGTGGATTATATATATATATATAGACTTAATATATTACTTGAGTTTAGAGATCTGGCGATTGACCTTGATAGAAGTAAGAGTGTATGATGATTTTGATCGATGATCTTACTGTTATTCAATGGTGAGGATATAATTAGATATAGCTGACTGTTGGATAAGATTTGAATGATTCTAGATGGGACTGCATTGTAAGGGATCCGTGTCTAGACTTGTTACTGTAATTATTCATGTTACTAAAAGTTACTGGGAAAACATTGTTAGACCATAAACGCTCGGTACAGCTCTATTTATCGTTTACTCAATTATTGTTATTGTACTGTACTGTTACCATTATTATCACCGCATCGTCCCAGTATTATAGGTAACATAAATTTTGATTGTTTTAATTGAATTAAATAATCATATAAAAAGAAAACTTACACTGGGATTGGGAAAATTGATGGAGGAGACAGCGTCTTTATTTTAGGTGGACCTAGGATACAGGTTGCACAGCCGAAATAAGATTCCACTGCAAGGTTCCCAGGGATGACTAGCATCCATCTGATATTACTGCTGTTACTATTACTGAGTACCTAGCAGTATGGGTCTGGTTTAGCGCCAGACATCTGGGACCGTGGTGCCGGGTATGTACGGGACCCACCTAAAGTATGGACAATATCTCTAACAAATCAGTTTCAATAAATTAGGACCCTATTGACACGTGTGGTAGGCGTAGTATGGGATGCGTCTACTGTATGTGACAATTGGTGTTCGCTGACATAATTAATAACAAATTGAAATCTTACATTGATATTGTTGACTAAACTTTATATATATATATATATATATATATATATATATATATATATATATATATATATATATATATATTATATATATATATGACTGATTGTAGATATCAGATTATACCAATGACCTAACTGTACACCTGACACCCGATTGGACATCTGATTTTATACTGACTGGCTTTATTACTTTCTTTTCATGTCTTATATGTTATTTCTGTTTTATTCCAGTATATATATTTCCTAATCTGCTCACATTTATATTCCCATGTCTTTCCCTTTTTCTCTTACACATTCACTAGGAGCTCGACTCCCTGGATTTACATATCAGATCCGTGGTTATTTATTACTGATCAGGTATTTAGGGAGGATCACACGCATTTTGAGGAGATGAAGTCTCTCTCTTCTTGATTATCAGTATTCCGGCTCTTTTATTCGTGTTATTTCTTAATTCTCTCTATATCATATCCTGCCACCATTTTATATTCTTATTCATTTTCTATTATTGTGTTAGATATTTATATATCATATTGCAGTAATATTGATTTTCGTAGTAGATTTTATGCCTTGTTTAGGTTATTTTTAGCTTAGCGTGTATATGTAGGGCATTTTCCTCGCGTATATACGTCACTGACTCTCGTCGCGCTCTGTTTTCCCGTATTTTGGGAAGCGCGGCGTGACAGGGTTTTCTTGGTATCTGAGCTAGGTTTACTCAAAGAGGACGTGATTCTTACCAGTGACCTGAAGAATGTTATGTTTAAACTGCAATAAACATATAATATTCACACAATATTATTGAGTCCACTTGAGAATTGATCGTCCTCCCTTTGGTTATCCATCTCTTTGATGTTAATATCCCTGATTTCATCTCTTCTTCTTTTAAAGTGATCTGAATCTCCATCTTGATTTCTATCATTCTTCTCGATTCTATTATCTTGATTTGTCTATTGAGTTTGATCACTTCATGTTGACGCCGGTAACAGAGAATTAGAGCACGCAATGAAAGCGTGGTGGAACCATGATGCATGAGAGTGGTGTGGATGCTTTATTTTTCGCCTTTGACTTAATTTTATTATTCCCTACTTTATCAAAATTCGAGGACGAAATTTTTTATAAGGTGGGTAGGATTGTAGCCCTCGGTTCCCAATGTATAGGTGTCAATACTAGTATCTGATGAAAAACACCTAGAGGGGGGGTGAATAGGTGTTAGTGCTAATCTAAAACTAATTGCAAAACTAAGTGCGCTAAATGCGGAAGCTAATGCAAATGTTGCACAAACTAATACAATACAACAAGTGTAGCCGAATTCCCCTTGCGAGGCTCTGGACTAACTCCTCTTGATTCCCCTTGAAATGGGTTGAGGCGCTATGTGAAGCTCTTGTTGGATGAGTATAAGTTAGGCACACACACACAAGCAATCCAAGCAATGTGCACACACAATCAATCCAAGCAATCAAGGATATAGCAATATGGATTATGCAATGGCAACACAAGCAATGTATGATATGTATGATATGGCAATGAGAATAATGCTTAGCACAAATGTAAAGAGAGAGTTTAGAGACAAGTGGATCAAACGCAAATACAATGATATGTTTCGAGGTTCGAGCACCCTTGCTCTACATCCCCGCCTACACCACCGTGTAGGATTTCCAATCCACTATACCGTCCACCGAGGACTCCCACCGAGGGAACCTTCACCGAGAAGGATTTGTACAACAATGGAGTACCTAACTCCTCTCTCAAACAACCACCTCACAACCGAGGGGTAGGCCCGTAGCTAAATACAACAACAACAACAACCAACACCTCTACCGAAGAGGGTTTACAACCAAACTCCACCTCTCTCTGGAGGGAGCAAACCAATCACCCGATCACCTCTACCTAAGAGGGATGCAACAAGAATAAGGGTGTTTACAACAAGTGGTTCCAAAAATCACAAACTCAATCTCTCTTTCTTTTCTCTTTTCTTTTCCACAAAAACAAGATCCTAAATAGATTAGGATAGAAGATAGCTCAAGTGTGGAAAAAACTAAGTGTTTTGATCAAAGAAAAACTCTTGGAAAATAGCAAATTGATATAGAAATGAAGAACAAGAAATCTATTCCCAAAATCCTATTTTTCTTTGAAAATAACAAAACACTTAAAACAATAAAGATGAATCTTTTTGCACTTAAAACTCTTTTGAAAACTCTTTTAAAACACTAGAAATAGTCAGGAAATTTTGGCATCAAAATCTTGTCCAAAAACTATGAAGAGATGGGGTATATATAGCCCCAATACAAAACTAGCCGTTAGAGCTGAGCTGGCAGCTCTGACAGGCAACGGTCGACCGGCCCGGTCGACCGCCAACGGTCAGAAATATGACCGTTGGACAACTGCGGTCGACCGGCCCGGTCGACCGAAACAAACAGAGAGCAGAACTCTCTGCAGCGGTCGACCGCCCGGTCGACCCAAACAAACAGAGAGCAGAGCTCTCAGACCTGGTCGACCGGCGCGGTCGACCGTCCCAGTGCCTCAAAACGTGCACAGAATTGTGCACGTCGGTCGACCGGCCCGGTCGACCGACCTCTGTCTAGTCGACTATGTCAGTTGACTTAGTCGACTAATAGAAGCCTGGAACAGAAACTGAGTCTGAAAAACAGTGTAAAATATTTTATAAAAATCTTTTATCTTTTCTAAAAATCCCATAAAACTTGTTTTAACATATTGTATTGAAACACAAATTTGTGATAAAAATTTCAAGACATATATCAATCATATAAATTCATTTTTGTGTCTTGCCAATTTTATCAAAACCAACACTTGTATTTTATCAAACTTGATTTTTCAACATATGAATAGGGACATCAAAATAAGCTTGTATAGGAAGTTAAAACCATGTATGTATATCTAGAACATATCTAATATACACAAAAACTATTTAAGCTTGTTTTGATCTACTATTCATGAAAACCAAAATCCAAAACATAAAAACGTGTGTGTTGTGCACTTGAGCATATCAACTATACTAAGCTTTACAAATGGATCTAAAACACACTATCTAAACTATGGATACCTAAGTCTTCTTGACGATCTTCATCTTCAAGTAGACTTGCTCCAAAACTCCATCCATGGGCTAGGCAAAGTGTGATCTTGACGCTTTGGCCCTAGAATCATCATGAAGAGCTTCTAAACACCTTGTTGAAGCTAATCACCAACTAATATCTTGGTTAATGATCTGAAACTTAAACAACACAAGATTATTAGTAAACATAACTACATGAGTTAATCATCATCAAAACTAGAGTGGAAGGCCTTTGGGCCAACAATCTCCCCCTTTTTTGATGATGATAAAACTCATGGAGTTATATATGCATGGATTAAAGTTAAGCTTCAAAGAAGCCCCCCCTTAACTCATGCATAGACATAAATAGTAAGATATGGAAATGAAGCACATGAATATGTATGCAAGTATGGAGATAAAACATGCAACAAGCATAAATCAAAATCTTTTTCTCCATTTGCAATACAAAAACATATATGCATAAATAACAAGGAAGACAAATACTTCTCCCCCTTAAGCAATGAAAACATGCATATATAAACTCAAATACTTCTCCCCTTTTTGTCAATCATCAACAAAGGGTTCAAAGTAAAATCAAATCAAACAAATTTTTTTTTTTATCCCTCATTTTGTCAAACAAAAAGATCAAGAAAGGGTTAAACAATAAATAACATGATATCAATAGATAAATATGTCAATGAAGCATCTTGATATCAATAGAAAATAAGCAAAGATCAATAGATGTTATATGCTATATACATTCATGAAGAGGAAGACGCTAAGTTAGCTTCCCTACACATATGCATTACATGAAAGAGGGATGTTAAGCCCTAATTCACATAACACACATTATGTAATGCATAAGAGGAGATGTGAAGCTCCCCCTACACACGTGTACCACATAACGAAGAGATGTTAAGCTCTTCAATATAAGATACACTCATCATGAATCTATATGCATATAGTCAATACAAATAAAAACTTTGGTATTTTTATTAAAAATAAAATTTAGATACCAATTTTAAGCAAAAACACATGAAACATCTTGATATCAATTAAAATTAAGCATAATAAATTTTGAATGTCTAAACAAAATTTTGATACCAATTGTAAATAATTTTCATATTAAACATATGATACCAATATGAAATTTTCAATCATAAAGTAAGGGAGTGGGAAACAAATACCAATTGAAGAATCACCAATTTGAAAGACAAAATTAATTTTCTCCCCCTTTATGAAATTCCAACTAAAATGATGCATGAGCTTGATACCAATTTAAAAATAATCAATTGAAACAAAATTGAAGCTCAAGCACTAGCATAAATAAGATTTTGTGAAAAATTTATATCTTAAGCACAAATAAAAGTGTATATGTGTATGAAATAGAATAAGTACCAATCACCAATAGATGATACCAATTGAAAATATACATACACAATAAATATATGAGTATACAAAAAGATCAAAATGATACCAATTGAAAGAGTTCAATGATACCAATTGACATAGCAATAAGTTCAAGTGTATACATCATATTACAATACCTCCCAATCAAGGTTCAAGTTTTAAGTGATTTTCATTTTAAGCATACAAGACCATGATCTCCCATCCATCCGCCCATTGATGGTAGGGGTTTTCAAAAATAGATTTGAAAATGTAGTTTTGGTTGAAAATCACTACCAAATTGAAGAATACGAACTAGTCAAAATGAAAAACTTGTTAACTAGTGCGAAATCCTTCAAGCAAGGAGTAAAACAAAATTGTTTTTCATGAAACATGAGATCCACATAATATCAAACACTCAAGTCAATTAAGCATAAATATAACTCATGAAAATAAAACACATGAGTAAATAAGAAATGTGAGTGTACTAATAAAGTGTGAATATCATGAAAATTTTTCATTAAGCTCAATTATTCCTTAAACATTGAAACACGAAAATCATCAAAACTTATTTAACTTTCATGGCATATGTATGTCTAATACAAACTAAAGTATACATACATATCCAAAACACAACGAGTCCACAAAGTGTATATGCATGAAGGCACGTGGCTCAAAAGGATAATCATGTATATCTAATAGTTTGGACAAGATAGACATATACATGAGGTTAAACAATTAAACACAAAATCAAGAAAATCTAAATCTTCATCAAAACAAATTTCATTTCATGGTATATGTATGAATTGTCAACATAATAAGTATACATACATATCCCTAAACACAATTGAGTCCATATATAGATTTGCATGAAAGGCAAATGACTCAAGGGGTATACATGTATATCTTAGAGTTTGGCAATAATACACATATACATGATGTGAAAAACTCATAAAACAAATCTAAAATGGGAATACAAGTTTAAAATGTATGAATCATCAAAACTAGACTATACTAGCACATCTAATGGGTTCAAAGAAGCAATCAAGCCCAAACATATAAATTTATTTGTGGCCCACTATATGCACGACTATATACCTAGTCTTAATGAAAACTAACATTTAAACATGTAATCAACACATGAAGTATCAAAACAAGATAAAAATCATCATGATAAAACTAAGACATGATTACTATGTAAATTCACATGTATTAGATTCATGATGTACATTATAGCTTAAACAAAAGTGAGAACACTAAGTATGGGTTCATGCAAGCACGTGTGTCTCAAATACTATACATGTATATCAGGGATCTAATAAATGTGATATTTACACACTAATCCATAGACAATGAAAACATGCTATAAAACATCAATATGAAAGCATGTAAACAATAATAAGGAGTTAAGAATTGTTACCAAAAACCTAGACGGCAACTCTCCTTGTCTCCAAAACATGGTGGTCATCTCCACCAAATCTTCCCTTGAAAGTGATGCATCCAATTGATCTCCTTTAAGTCCGGAACGCATCCACTCCAAGGTGTCATCACTCTCACGTCATGTGAGAGCCCACACCTACATCAAAAACTTTAGGGGTGGTCTTTGGTACCCATATCTTTTTGGGTCCATGGGGGTTAGTACCTTCTCTAACCCAAACAAACTTCTTTGCTAAATTGGAAACATGTATTTTATCAAAACAAAATTTAGCAAGATGGCTTTTTCGGCCACAATGTGTACATGTGTACACATGAGCATACATGTGTTGATGGTGTCCGTGTGGAGCATGTGTATGCCGTGGAGGGTGTGCATGCATAAAAGTTGGAACTTGTTTCTTACGAATCAAGGTTTCCAAGCGTGTGTGGTTCATGGCACATTGGCTCATAGTGGAGCCCAAACAATCCATTTTCTTCTTCAACATGTTTATATCATTTTTAATCATAGAAGAAGTGGAGCATGCAAGGGGTGATCTAGGTGAAACTACCCTAGCATGGCAAACATGTTCATCAATCTTATTTTTCAAAACAACATTTTTCTTTAAACACACATCTAAATCATTTGAAATGGAAATAATTTTATTTTTCAAATCAACATTCTCTTTTAAAACAAAATCAATTTTTGAAGACAAGTTTTCATTTTTCTTCAAAATAACATGGCAATCATTTTTAGTTTTTAAAAACTCATTTTCTTTTAGTGCAAGTTCAAGTTGAGATTTTAATGACTCCCTCTCATTAGCAATCTCCTCTTTCTCTTGCAAAACAACATCAAGTCTAGAATGCAAACTTTTATTTTCTTTTTCAATTTCTAAACTTTTCTTTTTCAAAATCTTATAATTTTCTATTAACTTTTCACATACAATAGATAGTTCTTCATTTAAAGCATGGGGATCAATATTATCATCACATGAAGAACTAGCACTATCATCACAATCTAAGTGGGTTTCCGAATGTACCTCAAGGGAGTCATTCCCTTGGACCATAAAGCATTGTGACTCGGACTCTCCACTAGATTCCTCTTCTTAGATTTGCACTTGAAGCTCGGAGGTGGTGGTGGTTGTTGTCAATTTGTTCCACACTGCAAAGGCGAAATCAATGTTAGAAACACGTAAAAGATAGTCTTTAGATAAAGTGCTTCTAATGGCCTCTAGGACTTGTGCATTGGCCCCTATATGATTGTGATCACTAAGGAAGGATTCCTTGGTAATAGCAAGATAAACGTTATGACCTAGGGTTTGTAAGTAAACGGTCATCCTAATCTTCCAAACATGAATGTTGGAAGGGTCATACATAGGTGGGGTCATGAAGGCCATGGTAAACTATATGAGTGTGCAAACAAGCAAATGCAAATAAGAGATTAGCCTAAAATGAGGATCTTTTACTCTAGGTTGTTAGACCAAATCAGAGTACCAAGCTCTGATACCAATTGAAAAACACCTAGAGGGCGGGTGAATAGGTGTTAGTGCTAATCTAAAACTAATTACAAAACTAAGTGCGCTAAATGCGGAAGCTAATGCAAATGTTGCACAAACTAATACAATACAACAAGTGTAGCCGAATTCCCCTTGCGAGGCTCTGGACTAACTCCTCTTGATTCCCCTTGAAATGGGTTGAGGCGCTATGTGAAGCTCTTGTTGGATGAGTATAAGTTAGGCACACACACACACACACAAGCAATCCAAGCAATGTGCACACACAATCAATCAAGCAATCAAGGATATAGCAATATGGATTATGCAATGGCAACACAAGCAATGTATGATATGTATGATATGGCAATGAGAATAATGCTTTGCACAAATGTAAAGAGAGAGAGTTTAGAGACAAGCGGATCAAACGCAAACACAATGATATATTTCGAGGTTCGAGCACTCTTGCTCTACATCCCCGCCTACACCACCGTGTAGGATTTCCAATCCACTATACCATCCACCGAGGACTCCTACCGAGGGAACCTTCACCGAGAAGGATTTGTACAACAATGGAGTACCTAACTCCTCTCTCAAACAACCACCTCACAACCGAGGGGTAGGCCCGTAGCCAATACAACAACAACAACAACCAACACCTCTAGTGAAGAGGGTTTACAACCAAACTCCACCTCTCTCTAGAGGGAGCAAACCAATCACCCGATCACCTCTACCTAAGAGGGATACAACAAGAATAAGGGTGTTTACAACAAGTGGTTCCAAAAATCACAAACTCAATCTCTCTTTCTTTTCTCTTTTCTTCCACAAAAACAAGATCCTAAATAGATTAGGATAGAAGATAGCTCAAGTGTGGAAAAAACTAAGTTTTTTGATCAAAGAAAAGCTCTTGGAAAATAGCAAATTGATATAGAAATGAAGAACAAGAAATCTATTCCCAAAATCCTATTTTTCTTTGAAATAACAAAACACTTAAAACAATAAAGATGAATCTTTTTGTACTTAAAACTCTTTTGAAAACTCTTTTAAAACACTCGAAATAGTCAGGAAATTTTGGCATCAAAATCTTGTCCAAAAACTATGAAGAGATGGGGTATATATAGCCCCAATACAAAACTAGCCGTTAGAGCTGAGCTGGCAGCTCTGACAGGCAACGGTCGACCGGCCCGGTCGACCGCCAACGGTCAGAAATATGACCGTTGGGCAACTGCGGTTGACCAGCCCGGTCGACCGAAACAAACAGAGAGCAGAACTCTCTGTAGCGGTCGACCGCCCGGTCGACCCAAACAAACAGAGAGCAGAGCTCTCAGACCCGGTCGACCGGCGCGGTCGACCGTCCCAGTGCCTCAAAACGTGCACAGAATTGTGCACCTCGGTCGACCGGCCCGGTCGACCGACCTCTGTCTAGTCGACTATGTCAGTTGACTTAGTCGACTAATAGAAGCCTGGAACAGAAACTGAGTCTGAAAAACAGTGTAAAATATTTTATAAAAATCTTTTATCTTTTCTAAAAATCCCATAAAACCTGTTTTAACATATTGTATTAAAACACAAATTTGTGATAAAATTTCAAGATATATATCAATCATATAAATTCATTTTTGTGTCTTGCCAATTTTATCAAAACCAACACTTGTATTTTATCAAACTTGATTTTTCAACATATGAATATGGACATCAAAATAAGCTTGTATAGGAAGTTAAAACCATGTATGTATATTAGAACATATCTAATATACATAAAAACTATTTAAGCTTGTTTTGATGTACTATTCATGAAAACCAAAATCCAAAACATAAAAACGTGTGTGTTGTGCACTTGAGCATATCAACTATACTAAGCTTTACAAATGGATCTAAAACACACTATCTAAACTATGGATACCTAAGTCTTCTTGACGATCTTCATCTTCAAGTAGACTTGCTCCAAAACTCCATCCATGGGCTAGGCAAAGTGTGATCTTGACGCTTTGGCCCTGGAATCATCATGAAGAGCTTCTAAATACCTTGTTGAAGCTAATCACCAACTAATATCTTGGTTAATGATCTGAAACTTAAACAACACAAGATTATTAGTAAACATAACTACATGAGTTAATCATCATCAAAACTAGAGTGGAAGGCCTTTGGGCCAACATCTGATACCCGATTTAATCATCCTGGTAGCCGGATTGAGGCCATTTCAGCTCAAAATATTATTTCTCATTATTTCGAATTTTTCTAAATTTTCTGAATTTTCTTTGAAAATTATTGGAGAAGAATCTCAATTTGGGGTCAATTGGTATCACAGTCTGACTCCGAGATTTTTAATTAACAATCGGAGATAAATTTTGGAGATCCGACTTCACAGTAATGTTTAAGATGACGTTTTCTATTTTTGAGAATTTTTGAAAATTTTTCTGAATAAATAGAGTTTAATCCAATAAAATAATACTTAAATATTCATTTAGAAAGAAAAAAGAATGAAATTTAAATAAAAATAAAATAATATTTTAAAACCAGCATGTATTAATAATTCTCACAGGTTTTGTAAGAAAGAGAACACACCAACCATGATGCTCAAGTGGCATTTTTGAATGAGAAGGGAACCATATATATTTAAACATCATTATACTCCACCTTCATCTTCCCCATTTCACGACTTCTTCCACCTCCTTTCCCCATCTTTTTCACCACGTTCTCCAGCTCTCTCCTCCACTCTCTCACACACCCATGTCCTCCACTCGTTCTCCCTCTCAGCCACTCATCCGTGCACATACTCTCCCCTCTTATATATTCATCTTTATCCTCTTCCTCACGCGCTATCTCTTTCTTTCTCCCCAAGCCTTGCTCCCCTCATGGCCAGATTTTTTGTAGGCCATGGCAGCCATGCCACGCACTCCACCAGCAAGCCTGAGCACACACAGTCCAGCCGATGGCACCAACTCACCTCCTCCGCCGGCGAGATCCGAGAGTCGCGGCAGCCCCATGGCCAGGCCGGCCTTCTTCCTGGAGCTTCACCTCTCCGTCGGAGTCTGTCGCCCTTCGTTGTCTCCTCGCCGGAGGGCACCGTGCTCCGCTTTCCTCCTCTTTTGGGCGCCAATTCCACCGAACCAACGCCCCACTATATCCAGAGCTTTCCCTGTCGATGTTTCCTCTTTGGCCGGAGCTACTTCTCGGCAGTCCTGCGCATCTCAGCACAACACCATGACCATGGCATCCACCTCTTCTTGGTTACACCCACAGCAAACCCCAGCCATGCCTCCCCTTGTTCATGTCTACTTATTTATGGTGTGTTTGCGTGGGTGTGTGGGATGGCATCTTCCACCTCTCCGTGGATCGTCGTCGGCGAGCGCGAACGCACCCGCGCCCTTTCCGACGAGATCTTCTATCCGTCGACCTCCTTCGCAGCCTCCGCCGTCTCTGCCGGAGCCTCCTTCAGCGCGCCGCAAGTCACCCCAATGTGTAACTCTTCCCTGTCTCTCTTCCCTTCTCTTTATAATTTTGCATGCTTGTTAATATATATATATATATATATATATATATATATATATATATATATATATATATATATATATATATATATATATATATATGGGGTTACTGTACCTCAGCCGGCAGGCTGAGAGAGTTTCTCAGCCGGCGGGACGTCGCTAATATATGCCACATATCGGCCGCAGAGTGTAGGCGCCAAAAAATCAAAAAAGATCCCGCCTAAATAATCGTGAAACAAATTGACAAAAATACCCCTTTTTAATTCTAAACTAGAATAACTTTCAATTTTATATGACAACTGCGACACAGTCGCAGTCACTAGTCGGTATAACGTCTGCGACCCTAGTCGCATTCTATCTACAGCAATGCGACCTCCTTCAATACTGCGACCAAAGTCGCAATCTTCTTTCGCATGCCTTATGAAAGTAATTAATATTCTTTCTACCATGATACAACAACAGTCTAAAAAAAAGAGATGCAATAATGTTAATATCGATAAAGGAAAGATGTGCATCATACGTAATCTAAAGATATAGGCAAACAATTCTATAAAAAGTTAATTTCTACTTCAAGCATTAAACCTCTGGCAAAAAGAAACTCTTCGGATTCTCCCGCAATAAATCTTCAATTAAATATTTAATTTTTTTACCACTTCCTACCATACTCAACCCTCACCTGTAACAATTATTATTACTATTCATGTTCTTCCACAATATTGACCTTTATATAATGCTTGTAACTAATATATTATCTCATACCTGAAAACTATATTTTTGCTCTTCCTTTTCAATTTGATTTCAAAAAACTTCCACAAAACAATTCATTCTTGAATCATGTCTTCCCCATCTTCTTCCTCTGAACACTTAGATTTCAACTTCAATCGTTCCCCCACTGGTCCTTTTTCTTCAGGATATTCTAGTGAATCTGATACCAGTCTGGACTTCACTCCTTTTGACTATCTCACTACATCAAATAATGTATTAACTGATCCTCCTATTCATGAGGATAATAAAGATTTCATGTGGGTAGTGAGGAAGACATTATTCCTCTGCCACTTGACGGAGACATGCTTGATGAAAGCATGTCCTCTGATGCTGTAGGCTCGCTTTCTGGCAACGGGTCAGACGAAGAACTTGATAGAGACGATCCATTCTGGGAGTTTATCGGTGAAACAAAAAAACCTCAAAAATAGGAAGATGATGAGGAAATAAGTGATGAACAGGAAGAGCAGAAGAATGAAGACGACGAATCTGCTTATGATGGTGATAATGACGAGGATTAGGATTTCCTGATCTTCTGATATTCAACCTTATTTTGTCTTCTTTTAAAAGCTTTTAATTCTGTTTTTTTGTAAGGTCTCTTTCTCACTAGATTAACTTATAAGCTCTTTTAATTACATATGAAACTGCGACTGCTGTTCTTAAACACTGCGACCATAGTCGCAGTGCTAGGTCTCTTTCTCACTAGATTAACTTATAAGCTCTTTTAATTACATATCAAACTGCGACTGCTGTTCTTAAACACTACGACCATAGTCGCAGTGCTACTACGCATGCAATAAGTAAAAATAATTCATACTTTATAAGCAAAACATATAAAAACATATGTAAACTGCGACTATAGAATCAGTACTTATTCACCATTATTACATTTAACTTAGCAAAAAAAATTCATCAAGAAAAATGCAGTCGAGTGTACTGCGACCATAGTTGCAGTCCAGAATCGCATACTATATGTAAAAACCAATTTAATTGTTCATAGGAGGATCAGACAACAGTCAGAAATGAAGAACAAAATATATAAAATAAATACGTAAACTGCGATTATACTATCGCTCTCGTTAAGTACTGCGACCATAGTCGCGGTAATGCGACTATAGTCGCAGTCCACGATCGCATACTGTATGTAAAAAATAATTTAATAGTTCATAAGAGGATCAGACAACAGTCAAAAATGAAGAAAAAAATATATAAAATATAAAAATATAATAAACTATACATATCCACTGTCTTTTACCGACATAGTAGCTTTTCATAAGGGGTATCTAGTAATTTAACTTCTTCCTATAAGCGGGCCGCAAGTTAGTGGCGCTTCAATCTTGAGCCACTCATCGCAGGCTGACAGAGTTCTCTCAGTTGCAAGCTGATATACATTTTTCTCTCTCTATATATGTGTGTGTGTGTGTGTGTATTTTTGTAAATGTAGATGCATTAATATGTGTAGGGGTAGACATGTAATAATGTGGAAGTGTGTTTAATTGTTTGTGAATGTGTGTGCGTGAGTTAGATTTATGCATGAGGATGTGTATATATGCATATTATTAGTGCCTATGTATATGTGTGTGTGTGTGTGTGTGTGTAGGTGTATGTATGTATATTAGTGAGTATGTATGCGTGTACTTGTATAGACATATGTGTGGGGGTACCCATGTGGGTATGCATGTGTGGCATGTTGTACATGTGTGAGTGTATAATGTGTGTGTGTTTCGTTGCATGTTATAACGTCTCAGACTCGTTTGGTGAGATCCAAACTCGGTAACAGGAGATTTGGAGTTGTACTGTTATGGACCCAATACCATGGATATTCTAAGGTCGATCCATGGGATGATATGTAGATCAGTACCGGTTCGTGCTGTGAACACCGAACGACGATTCGGTTTCAAAACTGTCATTTCATGTGAGTGTTTATTTATTGGTTTTTTTTAATTTCAACGCTTTATCTTATTGTTCCATGCGAATATTTATATTTTTAATATTACACTGTTCATGACCATGCTTATTTAGAAGATATCTATACCGGAATGGTAATGTTTGAGACTGGAATGTGTTTGATATATTGTCGACTGGATCTTCGGAGTTAATGGTTCAGTAGTTGATACTTAAACCTACAAATGAATTTTATTGGGATAAATCTTGACTTGAGATTTTAAGAGCAGATCAGATTAGCTAGGATAGTGGACTTTACTGATTTGTGATATTCATTTAAAATGAATTATTGTTATTCGGAGAGAGTGGATTAGCATGATGGTGATAGATCAGATATATCCTCGATGTTAGATGTATTTGGAGTCGATGTTTATCACTGAGGTTAATATTTAAATTATTATTGTTTAGTTTGTTACATATCTAGATATAAGGGATTTGAACTGGGATATTACTGATCTGGGGAATGATTAGTTGTTGATTGTACTTAAGTAAATGGATTTTGTGGGAACCATTATCAAACTTAACCTTCATTATTTGATGATAACTTAGACGAGAATTTAATTGAATATTGAGAATTTAATTAAAATGGTGTAGCTTTATAAAAGATGGGATCTTGGACTTGGACTTGTCAAGTAGACTGGACTGGATTTGAGTTAACTTGGAGGTTGACGAATAGGCATTGATTGTGTTGACTTGACCTGATAGATTTTATATATATATACTTGATATGTTACTTGAGTTTAGAGATTTTGTGATTGACCTTAATAGAAATAAGAGTGTATGATGATCTTGATCGATGATCTTACTGTTATTTGATGGTGAGGATGTAATTAGATATTGCTGACTGTTTATATGAGATATCTGATTATTGATTCATTGAGACAATGGTCTACTGTATCATATACTTTGTCATGGATTGATACTTGAGATTCACGATGATTATATTGAGATTATGGTTGATGATTAGTTACTGATATCTCTTAGTACAGATGGATGAGATTTAATTGATTCTAGATGGGACTGTATTGTAAGTGATCAGTGTCTAGACTTGTTTCAGTAATTATTCTTGTTACTGAAAGTTACTGAAAAAACATTGTTAGACCGTAAACGCTCAGTACAGCTGTATTTATCGTTTACTCGATTACTGTTGTTGTACTGTACTGTTACCGTTACTACCACTGCATTGTCCTGTATTATAGGTAACACGAATATTGATTGTTTTAATTGAATTGTTGACACTTTAAAAAAGACAAGATTCTTACTGGCCTGAACAATGTCTAAACTTGTTGACATTTACAAAAGATAAGTGAAAGATAGGCTGATTGGTCCGAACAATGTCTAAACTTGTTGACATTTACAAAAGACAAGCGATAGACAAGCTGACGACCAGTTCTGTACTTATTGACATTTACAAAAGACAAGTGACAGATAAGCTGACGACCAGTTTTCATTCATCCCCAAGGGACAAAGCAGCAACTTAGACTCTACAATCCAGTGAAGCAGACAGTAAACCCAGATTGTCTCTAAACAGACCTCAGCGGGTCTAAGATGCTAGCACTTAGCATCACATGAGCCCAAAGGGATAGCCTCGCTTGATCACCTAACTTCGCCTTGAAGCCATTCACAGCTCCGTCAGGAAGCTAACCTATAGCTTCACCTTAAGTGCTCAGTTAACTCCGCAGAGAGTTAGCTTCGCTTGAAGGAGAAGGATGTTCGGTAGCTTCACCACAGACGATATCTAGCTCCGCTGAAGAGCTGTCTTCTGACTACGCCACATGCGCCTTCCAGCTCCGTTGTGAGCTCAACGTGGCAGCCCCGCTGCGGGTCTGTCATGGTTAACCTTTGACCAATTAAATCTCCAGATGAGATCAAATCTATTCAGATCAAGATCAAATCCAATCAAGATCAAATCTGAGATCAAATTTGGCGGTTGATTGCCATAATCTCTTGACTCTCCTAAAACTAGTAAGAGGATCAGGAGAGATCTTCCAATTATATGGAAAGGATCAAAACAGATCAGGAGGATCAACCGACCTGCTACTTCTAACTTCGCAGAAGCTGATTCTAGCCTCGCAGTAAGGCTACTTTTCAGATTTAAATAGATTTGATTCAATCTGTTTCTATATTTTCAAGGGACAATTATACCCTTGCTCTCCCTATAAATAGCCCACCAGGGGCACAAGGAGAGAGGGGGGAGAAGAAGAGACGACGCTCTAGAGAGACGGCAGACTTCTCAAGAGGACGCATCGCGCGTACAAACAGAGATCTACTCTCTTACTTCCAAGAATTCAGAGACTTTAGAGAACCGCTTCTCTAATCAGGGTGCTGATACCCTAATACCTTCCTTCCTCTCAAGGAATTTTCAAAACCAGGCGAGAAGGAATTCCTAAGCGAAGGTGGTTTTGAGAAGCAACAAGAGGGTTCTACCAACCTTCCGTTCTCCGATTCCCCAAACCAGGCGAGAAGGGAATCTCATCGCTCGCATCGTCAAAGGGACAAAGTGGTCGCGCGCTGACCAGACTCCTACCGGCACACTTCTCCAGAATCTCTGAGGAGATCTACTTGTAATCCTTTGTGTTACTTGTAATTTAGCTCTTCGACCCTTTTTTTGTAAGTTTTCCCCTTTACAAATCAATGGAAAATAAGGTGGCGACTCCACTGGGGACAGAATTCTCCACTGCTGAGAATCAAGTGTCGCAATGCGACGAATAAATCTTCGGGTCTATCTTTGAATTCAGGAAAGCCAGCGCAGCCAGAGCCTCTCTGGCTAAATTTTCAAAGCAAGTCTCTGCGGAGACAGATAAGGCTCTCTGCGAGCCTATTGCGGTCCTCTGGCGCAACAAGGAAGCAGGCCCGCAGTGCAGGCCTATTACTTTCGAGAACCTGGCCGTTCACTTCGACCAAGAAAAAATTGAAGAAGTCTTCTCTGGGGGTGGTCTAATGTTTCACGCGTGGAAACATAGAAAGGTCTCCATGGCCAAGGTTTCAGAACAGAAACTAGAAGCAGAATTCTACCAACACCCCTCAGCCTCGCGTGTGGCTAGTCAGGTTCCCTACGAACCTATATCTCCCTTGTCAAAGCAGATGTAGAGGCCAAAGCAGAAGGCTCTGAGTAAAGCCTCAGGTGTAGTTACGCCACAAGTGCGTCTCTCTTGCGAAGAAAAAGGCAAGATGCATGCCTGCTCCAACAAAGCTGTTAGCCACGAAGTTACAAACGCGACAATACCTTCGCCCTATTCAAAAGCGGTAACGCCATGCGCCAGCCTCGTCCTCATGAGCGAATTTACTGTACCACAGGGTACGTGCGATGTTCATAGCCGCGAAGCTGGAACCAAAGCACCACAGCGTGCTTCGTTCCCCAGTCCTTCAAGTATTAAGCTCGCTCTTCGAAGCTGAATAATAACAATAACAAGAATAATAGCAGTAAAAATAATGGTAATAATAATACTACTAATAATAATAACAATAACCATAATAACAATAATAATATCAACAACAATATTACTAGTAGCAATTAACAATTACAGCAAAAATAAAATTAATAATAATAATAATAATAAACACTAATAATAATTAACAATAACTATAATAACAACAACAATAATATTGATAATAATAACAATAACACTAATAATAATAAAAAATAATAATCAAAATAAAATAATAATAGTAACAATTAATATTAAAAATATATAAGTCAAATAAATATTTAAAAATATTAACACCGTATTATTAACTAGGGATATTACATTCTACCCACCTTATAAAATTTTCATTCTCGAAATTTCAATAAAGCATGGAATGATAAAAAGAATCAAAATCAAGAAAGAAGATATCAGGTTTTCACGTCATTTCTAAGTGGCACCAGATTTCATTGTGCTACTCTGATTTTTGCTATCGGCTTCAAAATGGAGTGATCGATCTCAAAGAGTCAAAATCGGAATATGGAATCGGGATGAGAATTAGAATCAAGAGAAAAATTCAGGTCATGTGAAAATATTGGAATCAATTGAATATTCGAGTTGGGATCATCAAGAGATTCAATGAATAGATTTTCAAAGGAAGGACGATCGATTCCAAGTGGACTCAATATCATAGTATAAATATTATATGCATTGCAGTGTAAATATAACTTACTTCAAGTTACTGATAAGAACTAGGTCCTCTTGAGAAAAGAGAAAGTCAAAAGTCAAGTCGCAAGTCGAAAACCTAGGCTCTGATACCAAAAAAATCCTGTCACGCCCCCTTCTCAAAATACGCTAGAGCGGAGATGCGATGAGTCAATAACGCATATACGCAAGGAGAATACCCTACGTACACATGTTAAGCCTTAAATAATATGAACAAGCTATATAAATATACTATAATGAATTATGATCACTGCCACAGTACATATAAAAGTCCCCACATGATAATACATGTGATCAACAGAGAGAAACTCTGGGCTTCTCGTGATGTGTATAATCTCATCAAACACCAGATAAAAGAAGTAAAACATTTTATACCTGGATGCACAAATACAGGATCGTCAGAAAGTGACCTAATAAGTGTGTAAAATGAAGGAAGGGTGCACGTGCATAAATAGTGTATACAAATCATTATACAAGTATGAAACAACTGAATAAAAGCAACATATATAAAAATAGAATCAGAAGATACTAACTAATAACATAAATAAAGCTACAAATCGAAGATAACTCATAACTGTAAAACAACTACTGATACCAAAGATGTGTAACTTAGCATATATTTTTAGTCTGTTGATTATTATTATTTATCTAACCAATATAGTACTTAGTTGCGTCCCATACTACGATCGTTTTCCCACATATAACTGCCTGCCAATATAGTTTAAAGGGTACCGTGTATGCCTGTTACCACGGTCTAACACTCCTGGCACTGAACCAGCACGTACTGTAAGGTTGAAATAACTGAAGTCACAGTCTCACACAAAAGAATAACTGGTGTGATACCATAGTCCGGGCAAAACCCTAATAACTGACAACTGAATAACTAGGTAGCTAGGATTGCCTTGGTTCCTCATGGTAGAACTCAAAACTTGGTTAACCATTACAAGTCCTTTTAAAATATACGACGTGTATTATCAGGTAATTACCCCTTTCCTCGGGTTATGGTATCTTTTATTAACAAGCAATAATATAAGTTATTATTAAATGTATTAATAATGAATATCTCCAACTGAAGCTGATGTCAATAATACTGATAACTAACAACTAAGAACTAATATCTGATAACTGACAACTAATAACTGATATGTGAATGAAGAATAGTGGAGATATAGAGTCACTAATAACAACAGTATCACTAAACACTGATAACTGATGTCTGATAACTGCTATAAAACTCTGAAACTACCAGAACATCGTTATCAATGAGATCGCTATCACAATATTCCTATACGCATAACTGAATAACTGAAATAATCAAGAACTAGTCACAAAGTAAAGTTTACTGAACATCCTCGAAGTCAAACTAAATCATCAGATAACGAAATCATAACTAAAGAGTGAAACATCCTCAAGCCATATGAAATCTAAAAACGTCCACATTTAATACTCAACACCATCAAACTCATCCATACCTAAACAATATAATCGGTGAATAAATCTTGAAATCCTTACTTCTAATAATTCAAAACCAATATAACATTACACATCGATATCAAAGGTAAAATATTCGCAAACCTGATCTTAATCCAACAAAGTTAATCTCATCTAAATACTGATCAAGATCCAATATAAAGAACATAAATCTCAGATCAACTCTAACTCCAACTAAGTTCATATACCGAACCAAGCATAAGAAATTTAGTCTCTTAATAAAGTAACATCATATCTAATATGTCCTCAATATCCAAATAGTTCCCATCAAATAATCACCAAATAATTGTCTGATAAATACTTCATATAAAATATACCATTTATCTACAAACACGAACTAGACCAATCACACGATTAAGTCGAGCCACAGTCTATGGTATACCGCAACTAGTTCTGAATCTGAAATAGTAAACAATTATACATAAAATGATAGCGTAATAATGTCCCAGTGAAACAATTCTCATTCATATACACATAAATGTCAGAATATGTCCGATCCATTATCTAGATTATATCTAAACTCTCATATCGGTATAATAATCTATGTCTCGTAATCCACTATATGACTGAAACATTCACTATCCAACTAATCCAATCTTTCGATCAAAATAGTAAATCATCAGATCCAAACTCTAAATCATGAAAACTGCAATTATTTTTAGATATAGGAAATCAATCAATTTAACTAAATAGCTGTAATTGAATTAACTAACACTAACTAATGACAAAAATAGATAAAAAATGCAACAAAATAAACATTCACATGAAATCATAAAATAATTTGCATAATTAAAATAAATAAACAAAATAAATACTCACATAAAATGACGCGGATTTAGGTCTGAATCACTGTCCGTCTGCACTGCACGAACTAGTCCAGATCTTCGGATCGCCTCGCAAGTTGAATCTTCGAATCGCCTTGCCAATCGTGTTCACAGCGAACAAATTCGGATCGAGTCTACATGGTGGTAGTGGATGCACAAGTGAAACACACACACTTAGAGAGAAACTAACACGCATACACAAACTCTTAGACATACACACACGTACACACACACGTGCGCGCGCGCGCGGACACACACACACACACACACACTGATACACACCTGTACACACATACACATAATGCGAGAGGGGGAGAGAATTACACAAACACACACACACACACATGTGAACACACATTCACACATATACAAAGAGGAAATAATAACACACATATACATATCACACACGTACACATTCTTACACCCAACACACGTACACGCACATGCACACACAATAAACACACACACACACACACACACACACACGCACACACACACTTACAACACAAAACACCCCCCTAAATATACAGAGAAGGGGGAGAGAGAGAAGGAGAGAAATATAGAGATACCCATGGGAGGTGCACGATCGCGACAAGGCTCGACCATGGCGGCACTGCGGAGTGTTAGCCTAAAGGCCTATCACTCTAGTTTTGATGATGATTAACTCATGTAGTTATACTTTACTAATGATCTTGTGTTTATATAATTTTAGTTATTGATCAAGATACTAGTAGGTGTTTAGCTTCAACAAAGGAGTTTTGAGAGCTAACACGCATAGATTCAAGAGCTCGCGCATCAAGATCACATCTAGCACTCGGTTGGAGTCGAGCTCGTTGGATCGTGTTTGGATCGAGTCGATTTGGAGAAGGAGCTCTACAAGAAACCTCAGTTTGTTTAGTTTAAAATTGTATTTAGATCTTGTGTAAAGGTAGATAGTGTTGATATGCTCAAGTTCATACACACATAAGTATAATATGTTTGGTTTTTAGTTTAACCTATTTTGAATTTCATATCAAAAATATAGATATATATCTTATATGTATATTGAATTCTATCCATTTGCAATATGCTTCAAAGTTGTTTCAATATCATATTTTTGTATTTATACAAGTTTTGAAGAAAATGGTTTTCCATTTCAAAATTCAAGTTTTGAAAAATATGAATTTCGATTTAAAGCCTAATTTCTATATCACAAAAATGGTTCAGATAGTTTGTAATATGTTTTGATTTTTAGTCACACATATTTGTTATTCAAAGATCTTACAAGAACTTATTTTTGTGGACTTTATGTGTATTTATGGGATTTAATTGGTATTAAATTAACCAATTTTTCAGACCTATAATTTCCCAGCCAGACACACTGGCGGTCGACCGAACGGTCGATTGGACCAGGAGTCGGTCGACCGGACCAGTCACCGGTGTGCACGCAAATGCGCACATGGCCAGCCTAAAAGGCCGGTCGACCGCGCGGTCGACCGACTGAAAGCACCCAACTCTCGGGTGCTGGCCGGTTGACCGGTTTGTCGACCAGAGGCACATCGATCAGAATATGACCGTTGCGCTGGTCGACCCGACAGTCGACCGGAAGGGCATTTCTGCCCTTTCCTGCTGCCAACAGGTAGAATTTTTTAGAAGGTTATAAATACCCATCTCTTAGGCTGTTTTATATATGATTTTTAAGAATTAAAAATTCTATCTTTCTCAATGGTTTAGCAAGAAGTTTTTAAAGAGTTTTGGGCTACAAAGTTTTTTTTATTTGTTTAAAGTGTTGAAAAAAATCAAAGAAAAGAGAATCTTTGGGAGATTGATTTTGACTTTGATTTCAATATCTATTTGGTGTCATTCCAAGTGTTTTTCTTTGTTATTTTCATTCCAAACACTTTATTTTCTCACACTTAAGCTATCATCTCTATCCTATCTATAGGATCTTATTTTTGTGAGAAAATTGGTTCATGGTCTATTGAGATTACCAAGGTTGTTTGTAGTCTATTGAGATCACCAAGTGTTTGTGATCTCTTTGCTTTAGGTGTTCATCCCTCTTGTATAGAGGTGATTGAGATTGTGGTTAGGGTTTGTTGTGCCTAGCCTCTTGTGTAGATATTGTTTTGTTGGAGAGAGGAGTTGTGTACTCCTAATTTGTATTTACCAAATCCTCAGTGGAGATTCCCTGTGTGGGATGTCCTGTGTGGACATAGTGAAAATTCTTCTGTGTGAAGACGAGGACGTAGAGCAGTGGCTCGAACCTCGAAATATATTTTGGTATTTGTGTTTGATCCACTTTCTCTAAACTCTCTCTCTTATATCTTGCATTGCATCATATTGTTCATATTATATATATGCTTGGCATTGTTTGTGTGCCTCACTAGTGTTGAACTAAGAGAGCTTCATATAGCACCTCAACTCTTATTTAGAGGAATTTAGAGGAGATAGTACAGAGCCCATCACGGAAAATTCTGCTACACTCTTTGGTTACACTTAGTGTGTTATAATTAATTTTTAATTTCACATCATTTGTCATTAGATTAGTCATATACCTATTCACCCCCTCTAGATGTATTTTCACGAAGGAGGAGAAGCGGAACTCAGTGGAGTCGCAGACGTGGAAGGGAGAGGCGGCTGCTGGTGATGCGGTGGAGGTGATGCTCAGCGGAGGAGATGCGGTTGTGCTCAGCCATCTGAGAACAGAGACATGATTGTTGGACTTCTGGTGAGCAGCAGGCAGAGCTCGATGAGGCCACAGTGGTGTTCAGGTGGCTCGGACGTATGGGGTTCGGTGGTTGCAGCGGTGGTTAGTGGGCGGCCATGTTAAAGAGGAGATGGAGAGAGTCACAGAGAGGATGGTGAGAAGGAAAGGAGGTGATGCTCGCTGGATGGCATGGTGGTGCATGGTGATGATGGGTTCTGTGGCGGCACTCGGGTGAGCGTAGGGAGCCGAAAGGATGAGAAGTGATGGGTGCGTCAGTTGCATGGATGTGGAGGAGATCGGCCATGAGGCTGGGCATTGGGTTGTGCTTGCACAGAGATCGCACTCTGGCAGCACGCAGAGATGGTGAGGTGGAGGGGGAACCCTAGCGGCTCGATGATTACGGACGTGGGTGGTGCAGTTGTGAGAGGGATGGTTGATTGCACATATTTATTGCATTCTTTATTACATTTTCACATTTATCATGTAATAAATCTGCTAAATTTCTTATCTTAAATGTCTATTTTGCAGAAGATAATCATGGGGAGAAAGAGGATAAAATCAAATAAACATCAGTTAAATTCAAATTTAACTAGATCAATTTGGTTAGAGGAGGATGATCCCAAATCCAGTTGGTTAAATTAAGTTTTTGGTGAATCAAGTAGTTAAAGGTAAAGATCAACCGAAGATAACGTCAATTACAGAGTCCAATCCAAAGGGATAAATGGATAGAGAGAAGATCAACGGATGAGATGAAGCAATTATGACTCAGATTCTGACTGAAAATATTTTAGTATTTGAATCATAACTTTCGCTACCGAAACTCAAATCTGATGATTTAAGATGATGTAGATAGAAGACTTAAAGGGCTACAATTCTTAAGTTGATCACTATTTCTAATTCTGTCATTTGATAAGTTATATGCAGCAATTAATACGCCAATAAGCTACAGATCAGAACTGAATATCTACATCAAATCAAATTTGGAGATAAGGGGAGTATTCAAATTCAGAAATAGTCAGCTCCCCTTATCTTTAGACTCATTTCCTTATCCATCTCTATCCTATAAATAACCCCACACATCAGAGGCAGAGGGAACGACCAGGCAGAGATAGAATTTAGGCTATATTATAGTTTGTAACTTAGATTTTTAGCTTTCTTTTATGTAATTTTTATTTTTTTTATGCAACTGAGGGGAGAGGAGACTTTCATGGAGGAATGAGAACAAGTTTGTACTCAGGGTGACACCAGTGTAAGTGATCTTTTCTTTCATTGTTATTTGAATTGAATTAAAGTTTTCTTTTCTTTTCTATTCTTATTTTCATTTACTTCCCTCTTATGTGTTTGTGCATCCAAATGAAGCCGATGGCCTCAAAATTACCTTGCCCTTGCAAGTGCCGTTGATGGCTTATGGTGATGGATATCTATTCTATGATAGTGTAGCTTACCCCTTCATTTCATAGTGTAAATTGGTAATGGGGAAGATCCTATTTGTCATACTTCGCTCGCCTTCAAACAAAGGTACATCATCGATACGGTCAAAGGTAAGCAGGCACCGAAGAGGTAAATAAGTTTTTTTAGATTTTAGTTTTCTTTCTTTTAATTTTTCAGTTTAGATTACCAACACAATCAACACCCAACTCTTTTATCACTCTTTTCGATTTTTTTGTATATTATTTTCTCCACCTTCTCAATCTACCACTTTCTTACTAACTTAACTTTAACTCCATTTTTCTCTTTTCTTTTAAGGAACTAAAAGAAGAACTTTAACCATTGAATGTTGCTTAAAAGAAAACTTGCTAAAAAGCTTCCATCACTAGTCCCTCCTTGTGGATCACGACCTGTATAGCCACTTACTATAGCGGTAGTATTGAGTACTTGCACATTCTATACTTAAGTTCTGAAATTCTGTATTTTGTGTGCAGGTCTAAAACTCAATCAAATTTTGGCGCCGTTGCCGGGGAGGGACGGTAAGTTATTTTCTTATTAAGTTTACACTTTTGGTTAACCTTCTTCTTTCTTCTTGGTGCACAGGTTTGACAATAAGAAATTTTTGCTGCAGTGGACATATAAGTAGCCCTGGACTCTTCTCTAAAAAGCAGAGCTCAGAAGCCCTCAGATTTGCTAAATTCCTGTGACAATCTAAGTGAACTACTAACCTTTATTTTTTGCAGGTTGGCTGAATTGTAAAGTTTAATATTTGTAGCTATTTATTTTCACTGTATGTACATTTCTTACACAACAGTAAAAGGTTGATTGTAAATGCTAAAAATGATTTAGACTTTGCATTTAGGCACGTGTATATTTCATTACATTTTCTATTTACTGTTGAAGAGTGCTGGAGCCAAGGTATGTGTGCATAGCATTTAGTATAAGGTTCATTCTTGTATGAAATATAGCTTGAGTGTTACTTTTTTTCTATATACTTGTACACTGCACTAAATTGATTTAAGAGCTTGTCATATAAACAAGATAAAGTGGGGAAGTCAATACCCTTCTTTAGCCCACAAACAATCTCCTCACTCACTAACCCAAGCTTAATTAAAACTGAGTAGACGTTGGCCCTAGGGACATCTCAGACTAAAATAGGAGACTGACCTAAGGGGGAAGTTGATTTGAATTTGACTCTTGTCAAATTGGTGTCTAAGGTTGGGGATTGAGGGGCGAAACCCCGAAGATTGGTGGTTTGGCATAATTAGGTATGTTGATTAAGAACGTTTACCTCCCACCAATCTTGCCCCTACCTGGCAGATTAAATTGTGGTCAGATTCAGCAATATACCCTCCGTGGACAGTCCAACCAGTTAGGAGTCGTCTAGGTCTAAGGTTTAACCTAACTTAGGTTAATTTTTTTTCTTTTTATTTGTTTGCTTATTTGTTTGTTTTTCTTTTTTTGTGTTGACATTTCCTGTGTGTTATAGTTTATAAAAATAATTTTTTCAATTTTAATGATAATCCATATTACACCCTGACCTCTTTTTCGGATATTACCAACCCGGCATATTATAACTTTAACCAACCTAGTGTGCCGGATTGGTCTTATCCGAATCAATATAACCTATGTCCTCAATCTTATGACTATAATTTTCAAAATAATTTCAACTCTTCATAGAGTCAATGGGGATTCACCTCACCCAAGTCCAATTTTCAATCAACTTGTCCTCCTTATCCACCTTATTCACATTATTTTCAAGATTCATACTCAGTTCCACCAGTTCAAAATAGAAAACCATCAATCTTAGAAATGAGTATGCGTGAGTTCGAGCAACAATACCAAAATCTGACGGACTCACGATTTCACCACAAATTCCAAATAAAACTTCATCTTTGCAAGTCCAATCGCAACAAAATGATGAACCAATCGACTATGAAAAGCTGCTTGAAGTCATGACTCAGGCTGAAATCGCTCATAATCATGACATAGATATAATGGTCCAAACTCTCCGTTCTCACCCTTTGACCGTTTCTGATGTCGCTAACCATTTTGTTAGAACCTAAGAATCATGTTATTTTGAAAAATAAGATTCTATTTCGGCACACCTATTTGAACTTGTCCAAACTCTAAATTTTGAAAATCGCATTGACATTTTGGCAAGTTATCCTTTCCTGAAATTGAACTTGAGAATGAATATGATCCTGAATCTCAACTTGGTAATTCAATTCTACTTCCTGATTCAACAATGACTCTGGTGTCTTCACCTAATTTTAATCTTTTTTCCGAGTCAACATTGGATCCTGTGCCAATTTATCATGAAATTGAATCGCCAATCTTTTATAATCATCATATTGAACTTTACCAATTTCATACTTTTGAAAGTCCTATTGGCAAATTGGTAAGTTCTCATTTTTATGAAATTGAACTCAATGAGAAATATGACCTAGATTCTCAAATTTGTGATCCAATTCAAATTCCTGAATCAATATTAACTCCTATTTTGTTACCTAACTTGCGTAATATTTTAGAGTCAGTTTTGATTCTCACACCTGTCATTCTTGAACTTGAATCACCAATCTTATAAAGACACATTCCATTGTGAGAAAAAGAATGTGGACTTGAGTTTCAACTTCTTGATTTGGACCCACTTCCTGAATCAATCTCGACTCCTGAGCCTTTTGTTGGCCCAAAGGCTTTCCACTCTAGTTTTGATGATGATTAACTCATGTAGTTATGTGTACTAATAATCTTGTGATTTTAGTTTCAGATTATTAACCAATATTATTAGTTGGTGTTTAGCTTCAACAAGATGATTTGGAAGCTTGCACATGTTGATTCAAGAGCCCAAGCGTCAAAGATCATATATAGCACTTGCTTGGTGAATCACGGTTTGGACCGAGTCAACTTGGAGACGGCGCTCTACAAGAAGACTTAGGTATCCCTAGTTTAGTTTGTGTTTAGAGCCTAATTGTAAAGATTAGAATAGTATGATAATGCTTAAGTTCACAACACACACACGTTTCATGTTTTGAATATTGGTTTTGGATTTATGGTTTAACCGATCTTGATTTTCATGAATAGACATTATATCAAAACAAGTTTACATGGTTTATTGTATATTAGATTTGTTCTATATACATGCATGCTTCAAAGACTTAGACAAACTTAATTTGATATACCTATTCATGTGTTTTAGGTTGTGTTTTGACAAAACTTATTTTTGGAAATTAAAGACAAAAACTATGATATATATATGTTTCATGTATATTGGATTTCTATCCATATGCATCATGCCTCAAAATGTTTAAATATCATGTTTTTGCATTTGGATAAGTTTTGAACAAAGTTTATTTGAAAAATCCAAGTTTTGAAAAATACTAGTTTTGGTTTTTGATAAAATTGGCAAGACACCAAAATGAATTGATATGATTGATATATGTCTTGAAATTTTTATCACTAGTTTGTGTTTCAAAATAAAATGATAAAACAAGTTTCTATGGAAGTTTTAGCAAAGATAAAAATGTTTTTACAATGTGTTTTAAGTATGTTTTCTGTTCCAGGCTTCAACCAAGTCGACTAGGACCCTGATTAGTCGACTAGGTCTGAGGTCGGTTGACCGGGCCGGTCGACCGACGTGCACAAACCTGTGCACGTTTCTGGCACAGACAGCGGTCGACCGGACGGTCGACCGGAGCAGAATAGTCTGCTCTCTGGATTATTCGGTCGACCGGGGCGGTCGACCGGTAGTGCAAACGGTTCAAAATTTGACCGTTGCACGGTCGACCGGGCGGTCGACCGGCAGGGCAATTTTGGCTAAATTTTTGTCAACGGCTATTTTCTGATAATTGCCTATAAATACCCCATTTGCAAGGGTTTTCTCCAAGATTTTTTGTGCGATTTTTGCTGATTCTCTGGTGTTTTCAAAGCAATCAAAAAGGGTTTATGAGCTTGAATTGAACAATCCATTTGGTGTTTTCATTAGGGTTTGGAAAATCAAAGAAAGGGTTTTTGGAAAGAATTTGATTGAACTATTCTATCTTGATTTCTTGATTTTTTCCCAAGGATTTTCTTTGTGATTTCTGATTTCCATTCTTTTGGTTTTCTCCACACTTGAGCAAAAATCTACTATCTATATCTATAGGTTATTTGTGTGGAAGAAGAAGTTGTTTGTGGTTGTTGTTGTGACCACCAAGTTGTAACCCAATCTTTTCTTAGCTTTGTGCTTTGGGTTGTATCCCTCTAGTTGAGAGGTGATCCTTGTATTGGTTGGTGATTGGGAGTTTGTTGTATTGGTTTGAAATTTTGCCTCAAGGAGGAGGTTGTGATTGTTGGAGTTTGCCTCAAGGAGGAGGTTGTGTTGGTTGGCTTGGATTTGTGCCTCAGGGAGGAGGTTGTAAAGAGAGGAGTTGGGTACTCCTTGTAAAGGGTCCTAGGTGGATGAGCTAGTGGAAATCCTTCGTGTGTCGAAGGCGGGGATGTAGAGCTGGGTGCTCGAACCTCGATAACATATCTTTGTGTTTGCGCTTGATCCATTGGCTCTCTCTCTACTCTCTCTCTACTTTGTGCCTTGCATTTATTTACATTGCTCATTCATATTTGGTTGGCTTGGTGTGTGCATCACTTGTTGATAACACTTGAGTGTAATTTGCATTAAGTTTTTAAATTCCGCATTTAGTTCATAGATTAGCATTGTCACCTATTCACCCCCCTCTAGGTGACTTTTCAATTGGTATCAGAGCTAGTGCTCCTGATATTTAGGTTTAACCACCTAGGAGTGATCTTGGTTTGCTAATCTTCACTTGCATTTTCATTTGCACTCATACTAGTTTGCACTCATGGCTAGCCCTCCTATGTTTGACCATTTTAGACTTGATGCTTGGAAGGTGGACATGACTAGGCATTTAAAACTCTAGGTCATCTAGTTTATCAAGCCATCACTATAGAAACCCTCCCAAATAGTAGCAAGCATAAGAAGGCCAATGCATTAGCACTTAGAGCACTTAGAGCATTTCTAAATGAATTTCTTTTACCCGTTTTTGATCACTATGATTCGACTTTTGCAGTTTGGAGCATCTTGACGTCTCCCGAGCTTCCAAGGATAATTAACAAGATGAGGAGATCTAAAAGAGAAAAGTCCGAAGAGCAATGCCTCATGGTCCAAGGGAAAAACTCCCTTGAGGTACAATCGGATTCTCATATTGATGATAGCTCTAGTTCCTATTGCCATGGTTGTTTTGAAGTTCAAACTTTAAATATGGAACTTGCTCAAAAGCTTGAAAATTTGTTAGAAAAACATGATTTGTTGAAAGATGATAATCTTGTTTTGCAAAATGAATTAAAAGATTTGTGTTCTAACTTTGAATTGGTTTTGCAAGAAAGGAAGAGATTGCAAGTGAATGTGACTCACTTAAATCTCAACTTGAACTTGTTTTAAATGAAAATGAATTTTTGAAAAATAAAAATGATTGTGATGATGTTGTAAAGCACAATGAGATTTTATCTTCTAAATTGGATCTTGTTTTTAAAGAAAATCTTACTTTGAAAAATGATATTGATTCTATTACTAGAGAATTGGATTTGGTTTTGATTAAAAATAAATCTTTACAAAAAGAGATTGATGTTTGCCATGCTAATGTTGCTTCATGTTCTAGCACACCTATTGCATGCTCCACTTTATCTTCTAACATTGAAAATGATATACTTGTTTTGAAGAAAAGTGTTGATAGTTTGGGCTCCACTTTGAGCCATTTGTCATGAATCACACACGATTGGAAACCTTGGTTCGCAAGAAATAAGTTCCAACCTTGCATGCACACCCATCTAGGCATACACATGCTTTTCATGATCACCACCATCATATGTATGCTCACGTGTACACATGTACACATTGTGGTCGAAAAGGCCACCTTGCTAGATTTTGTTATGATCATATTTATAATGAAAATTTAGCAACTAATTATGTTTGGGTGAGAAAAGATATTAACCCCCGTGGACCCAAAAGAAAATGGGTACCAAAAACCACCTCTTTGACTTTGATGTAGGTGGGAGCTCTCGCATCACTTGAGGGCATTGGTGCCTTGAGGTGGATGCATTCTAAGCTTAAAAGAGAATTATTTGGATGCTTCACACTCAAGGAAATTTGGTGGGAGGACCACCGTGTTTTGGAGAACTAGAGGTGCAACTTCATTGGTTTTGGTATCATCTCTAACTCCTAATGTTTTATTTGCATACTTTCCATGTTCATCTTTTATAGCATGTCATGTTTTGTTGTTCATTATGCTTGTGCCTTGTTCATTAGATTAATGTTATACATGTTTAGTTCCTTGAGCACCCATGTTTCATATGGATCTATATTTAGTGTTCTCACTTTGTTTATACTAACATGTATGCCTTAGATCTAATGCACATACATTTGCATTATGACCATTTGGATGTTTATAATTATATGATGATTTGTTTTGATGACTCATGTTTTAGTATGATATTTGCCATGTTTATTAGACTTATGCTTTACATGATTAGTGGTTGAGACACCCATGTTTAGTATGGACCCATATCTTGTGTTCTCTTTATGTTTAGCTATCATGTTGATCATAGTTCTAATGCACATGTCTTTGTCATGCAAATCATATGTTGACTATTATTCTTTTGTTTTAATAATTCATGTTTTTATCATATTGATTGTTGACTCGTTTTTGATATGAATATATGCTTAGATGTTAGTTTTCATTAAAACTAGGATTTATACTTATACATAGAATGGGCCACAAGTAAATCTTTATATGTTTGTGCTTGAATGCCTATTTGTACCCATTAGATGTTCTAGTATAGTCTAGTTTTGATGATTCATGCATTCAAACATATGTTCCTATTTTTGATGTGTTTTCTATGATAAAGTGGTTTCACTTCATGTATATGTCTATTTGTCAAACCTTAAGATATACATGTATGCCCCTTGAGTCATTTGCTTTTCATGCAAATTTATATTTTGGACTCAATTGTGTTTAGGGATATGTATGTATACTTTTATTTTGTCAAAACATACATATACCTTGGAGTTTAAATTGTTATGATGATTTTCATGTCTTTGAGGAAATTTCCTTTAATGAAGATTTAGTTTTTCATATGTTTATATTTTAAGGAATTTCAATTGAGCTTAAATGCCTATTTTCATGTTGATATGTGTCACACAACACTTGTACACTCACCTTATTTAATGTTTTCTCATGACTTAGTTTTCATGAGTACAAATTGTGTTATATGGATTTTGAGTGTTTTAGTGCCATGTGGTTTACATGCGTCTTCATGAAAAATATTTTTATTATTATTCCTTACTTGAAGGATTTCGTACTAGTTTACCCTCCATTTAACTAGTTGCGATATTCTTCATTTTGGTAGAGATTTTCAAACATACTATAATTTCAAATCTATTTTTGAAAACCCCTACCATAAAGGGTGGTTGGATGGGAGATCATGTTCATGTATGCTTTATAATGAAAATCATTTTAAACTTGCACATGATTGGGTGGTAGTGAATATGAGATATATACTTGATCTTATTGTTGTTTCAATTGGTATCATTGAATTCTTTCAATTGATATCAAATCTTGACATCCTTTTGTATACTCATATATGTTTTGTTTTATATATATGTATGCATACACTTCATATAATATCAATTTTAAATTGGTATCTATTTCTTACATACATATATAGATGATTTATTTGTGCTTCAAGATATATGCACAAATTTTGCTTATGATAAGCTTGATTTTTTTTAATGACCATCATTTTCAATTGATTCAATTTTCAATTGGTTTCTTTATACAAGCATTATCATTATCTTGCTTATGCTAAGCTTGAGCCTTAACTTTATTTCATTTGACTTAGTTTTCAATTGGTATCTTATTTCTAGCTTAAGCATATGTTTAGTTGGTATTTCATAAAGGGGGAGAAAACTCACATTTCAATTTTTCAATTGGTATTTAGTTTACCATTGGTTTTGTTCCCACTCCCTAACTTTATGAGAGAAAAAAAAATGATTTAAGAATGATTATTGATTTTTAATTGGTATCATATGCTTATAAAGATATTATCTTCAATTGGTATCAAGATGCATTTGTTCACTCAAATTGGTATCAATGTGTTTTTCAATTGGTATCATGTGTTTTATTTTCAATATGTTTAATTTCAATTGGGATCATATTTGTTTTCAATGCCCCTCTTACTTTCAATTGGTAATTGGTAGGCATTTCTTAAATGTTTTTATGATCACTTTCTATTGATATCATAATGCACTTCTTTGACACATTTTTTTTATTGGTATCATTTTTGGTTTCACCCCTTGAAGTAGTTTATTGATTCTTTGATTCATATATTTAGGGGGAGAAGAATTCAGATCTATTTTGTTTTTACCCCTTTGTTGATGATCGACAAAAAGGGGGGAGAAGAATTTGGAGTTGATATGCATGAGTTTTCAGTTTTATGTTCATTTCATCTCCATTGGTATTGGTATCAAGAGCATTATGAGTTTTGTTTTTATTAGTATCCATTGGTATCAAGAGCATGTTTTGGTAATTTAGTTGTTTTGTTTTAATTGGAATCAATAGCATGTTTCATATGCATATTCATTTTATGTCAAGAACCTTGTTTATATGCATCTTATTGTTTGTTTATTCCTATGCATGAGTTAAGGGGGAGCTTCTTTGAAGCTTTACTTTAATCCATGCATATATAACTCCATGAGTTTTGTCATCATCAAAAAGGGGGAGATTGTTGGCCCAAAGGCTTTCCACTCTAGTTTTGATGATGATTAACTCATGTAGTTATGTGTACTAATAATCTTGTGATTTTAGTTTCAGATTATTAACCAAGATATTAGTTGGTGTTTAGCTTCAACAAGATGATTTGGAAGCTTGCACATGTTGATTCAAGAGCCCAAGCGTCAAAGATCATATATAGCACTTGCTTGGTGAATCATGGTTTGGACCGAGTCAACTTGAAGACGGCGCTCTACAAGAAGACTTAGGTATCCCTATTTTAGTTTGTGTTTAGAGCCTAATTGTAAAGATTAGAATAGTATGATAATGCTCAAGTTCACAACACACACACGTTTCATGTTTTGAATATTGGTTTTGGATTTATGGTTTAACCGATCTTGATTTTCATGAATAGACATTATATCAAAACAAGTTTACATGGTTTATTGTATATTAGATTTGTTCTATATACATGCATGCTTCAAAGACTTAGACAAACTTAATTTGATATACCTATTCATGTGTTTTAGGTTTTGTGTTTTGACAAAACTTATTTTTGGAAATTAAAGACAAAAACTATGATATATATATGTTTCATGTATATTGGATTTCTATCCATATGCATCATGCCTCAAAATGTTTTAATATCATGTTTTGCATTTGGATAAGTTTTGAACAAAGTTTATTTGGAAAATCCAAGTTTTGAAAAATACTAGTTTTGGTTTTTGATAAAATTGGCAAGACACCAAAATGAATTGATATGATTGATATATGTCTTGGAATTTTTATCACTAGTTTGTGTTTCAAAATAAAATGATAAAACAAGTTTCTATGGAAGTTTTAGCAAAGATAAAAATGTTTTTACAATGTGTTTTAAGTATGTTTTCTGTTCCAGGCTTCAACCAAGTCGACTAGGACCCTGATTAGTCGACTAGGTCTGAGGTCGGTCGACCGGGCCGGTCGACTGACGTGCACAAACCTGTGCACGTTTCTGGCACAGATAGCGGTCGACCGGGACGGTCGACCGGAGCAGAATAGTCTGCTCTCTGGATTATTCGGTCGACCGGGGCGGTCGACCGGTAGTGCAAACGGTTCAAAATTTGACCGTTACACGGTCGACCGGGCAGTCGACCGGCAGGGCAATTTTGGCTAAATTTCTGTCAACGGCTATTTTCTGATAATTGCCTATAAATACCCCATTTGCAAGGTTTTCTCCAAGATTTTTTGTGCGAATTTTTGCTGATTCTCTGGTGTTTTCAAAGCAATCAAAAAGGGTTTATGAGCTTGAATTGAACAATCCATTTGGTGTTTTCATTAGGGTTTGGAAAATCAAAGAAAGGGTTTTTGGGAAAGAATTTTGATTGAACTATTCTATCTTGATTTCTTGATTTTTTCCCAAGGATTTTCTTTGTGATTTCTGATTTCCATTCCTTTGGTTTTCTCCATACTTGAGCAAAAATCTACTATCTATATCTATAGGTTATTTGTGTGGAAGAAGAAGTTGTTTGTGGTTGTTGTTGTGACCACCAAGTTGTAACCCAATCTTTTCTTAGCTTTGTGCTTTGGGTTGTATCCCTCTAGTTGAGAGGTGATCCTTGTATTGGTTGGTGATTGGGAGTTTGTTGTATTGGTTTGAAATTTTGCCTCAAGGAGGAGGTTGTGATTGTTGGAGTTTGCCTCAAGGAGGAGGTTGTGTTGGTTGGCTTGGATTTGTGCCTCAGGGAGGAGGTTGTAAAGAGAGGAGTTGGGTACTCCTTGTAAAGGGTCCTGGTGGACGAGCTAGTGGAAATCTTTCGTGTGTCGAAGGCGGGGATGTAGAGCTGGGTGCTCGAACCTCGATAACATATCTTTGTGTTTGCGCTTGATCCATTGGCTCTCTCTCTACTCTCTCTTTACTTTGTGCCTTGCATTTATTTACATTGCTCATTCATATTTGCTTGGCTTGGTTGTGTGCATCACTTGTTGATAGCACTTGAGTGTAATTTGCATTAAGTTTTTAAATTCCGCATTTAGTTCATAGATTAGCATTGTCACCTATTCACCCCCCCCTCTAGGTGACTTTTCACCTTTACTTGACTTAAGTCTCTTTCCTAAGTCGGTATTAGTTCATGTACTTTATAAGTCCAAGTCAATCATTCCATCTTTTCACACTCCATTTTAGGACAAGAGTATTGATAAAATTGACTCTGAAATTATTTGTGAAATTTAGAAATTAGATGGGGTAAAATTTTTAATAAAAATCATTCATATATATATATATCATTTTAGTGGGTTAAATTAAAGAGATTTCTGGTGGGTTCCTCTGAACTCCACGCAAATTTGATTGGGTCGCATTTTGTGGACCAATCAGACTACCACCGGAACCACCACCTTAAGTAATATTTTTCTTCCGTTTCTTCTTTTTCATGCATCTATGCATTAATTCATGCATTGAGGACAATGCTTGAGATAGGTATGGGGGAGGGTTCTAACAAAACTTAAGTTTATCTTTTTATTTAAAAAAATAAAAAAATTAACATTTTCTTTACTTTTAAAAAATTTTGAAAATAGAAATAATATTTTGACATAATTTTTATAAGAAATTAAGTCAATTTTAAGGAATAAGAAAATCAAAATTAGGATTTCTTATACTTGGTCAAAATAAGATTATTTGTTTGATTTTCAAGGTTAGGAAGAAAATTTGAAAAAGTAATTTATTTTTGATTTTTACCTTGATGAAATATGCATGTTTTATACACTTACACACTTAAGGTTCAAAAACAAAGATTTTTATGTCTTATTAAAAAAAGAAGAAGAAGAAAAGAATATATATATATATATATATCAAAAATCCTTTGATTAAACTGGGTATTTGTGCCTCATAAAGCATAAATATTTACGCCTAAAAGTGGTTCATATAATAAAATCCTTAGTTTCGTGGCCTTATTTGCTCGAGTTTTTAAGTCCTTAGGGTGTTTTCTCACCCGGTGCCCTAAGACCATTCAGTTTGGGAGTCACCGATTAAAGGCTCGTTATATGAGCAGATTAGAAAGCCTAATAAAATTAAAGAATAATACCACAAAAAATAAAATAATATATATATAAATAAGGCATAAGAGTTAGAGTTAAAGAACCTTTAGTCAAAACTTCACGGTCACGAAGGTGCATATGATTTAGAGTAAAGTAATAGACTAGATGAGAAGTACAAGTTGACTCCTTCCTTTGATTGATAACAAATTTTTGAATAGAGACTAAGTTTAGGAATGAAAATTTTAGTTTTTCTATAACTTATAGATTACTTAAATCTTACAATAATATTTAAAATATTTTTTCTTTCAGAATGTGTTTTCAAAAATACTAATATTTTTTCTCTTTCTTTATGGATTTTGTGGGTGCAATCCACTGAAAACCCTCACGAGAGAAAATTCGTCCTCTAAGGGAACCTAGGGTTTAACGGCTTGTTACACATGCTCAGTGCAATCGCGTGACCCATGAAAGTAGTCTAATAATTTTTGGTTTAGTTTTGTTGTTTTGCTCGCGGACGAGCAAAAGATAGGTGTGGAGGTGTGATTGCACACATTTATTGCATTATTCTTTATTACATTTTCACATTTATTATGTAATAAATCTTCTAAATTTCTTGTCTTAAATGTCAATTTTGCAGAAGATAATCATGGAGAGAAAGAGGATAAAATCAAATAAATATCAGTTAAATTCATATTTAACTAGATCTATTTGGTTAGAGAAGGATGATCCCAAATCCAGTTGGTTAAATTCAGTTTTTGGTGAATCAAGTGGTTAAAGCTAAAGATCAACTGAAAATAACGTCAAATACAGAGTCTAATCCACAGGGATAAATGGATAGAGAGAAGATCAACAGATGAGATAATGCAATTATGACTCAGATTTTGAGTGGATACATTTTAATATTTGAATCATAACTTTTGCTACCGAAACTTAAATCTGATAATTCAAGATGATCTAGAAAGAAGACTTAAAGAGTCATAACTCTTAAGTTGATTACTATTTCTAATTCTGTCATTTGATAAGTTATATTCAACAATTAATACGCCAACAAGCTGCAGATCAGAACTAAATATCCACATCAAATCAAGTTTGGAGATAAGGGGAGGATTTAAATTCAGAAATAGTCAGCTCCCCTTATCTTTAAACTCATTTCCTTATCCATTTCTATCCTATAAACACCCCGCACATCAGAGGCAGAGGGAACGACCAAGCAGAGAGTAGAATTTAGGTTATATTATAGTTTGTAACTTAGGTTTTTAGTTTTCTTTTATGTACTTTTTATTTTCTTTATGTAACTGAGAGGAGAGGAGACTTTCATGGAGGAATGAGAACAACCTTGTACTGAGAGTGACACCGGTTTAAGTGATCTTTTCTTTCATTATTATTTGAATCGAATCGAAGTTTTCTTTTCTTTTCTATTCTTATTTTCGTTTGCTTCCCTCTTCTGTGTTTGTGGATCCAAATGAATTTGATAGCCTCAAAGTTGCTTTACCCTTGCAAGTGCCATTGATGGCTTATGGTGATGGATATTTCTATGGTAGTGTAGCTTGCTCCTTCATTTCATAGTGTAAATCAGGAATGGGCAAGATCCTATTTGTCATACTTCGCTCGCCTTCACATAAAGGTACATCATCGAAATGGGTCAAAGGTAAGTAGGCGCCGAAGAGGTAAGTAAGTTTTTTTAGATTTTAGTTTTCCTTCTTTTAATTTTTTAGTTTAGATTACCAGCACCATCAACACCCAACTCTTTTATCACTCTTTTTCATTTCTTTATATATATCTATTTTCTATTTTCTCCACCTTCTCAATCTACTACTTTCTTACTAACTTAACTTTAACTCCATTTTTCTCTTTCTTTTAAGGAACTAAAAGAAGAACTTTAACTATTGAATGTAACTTAAAAGAAAACTTGCTAAAAATACTTCCATCGCTAGTCCCTCCTTGTGGATCACGACTCGCATAGCCACTTGCTATAGCAATAGTATTGAGTACTTGCACATTCTATTCTTAAGTTCTAAAATTCTGTATTTTGTGTGCATGTCTAAAATCTGAATCAATGGTGCGGCAACTATGGTTGATGGGGGACAGATGAAGAAGATGATAGAGATGATATATAAAGAGATTAGGGTTAGGGTTTGCATTAGGATTAGGATTAGAGTTTGGTTAATGAGGGTTTATATAGAGAGTGAGCTGGGGTTTTGGTTTCGGGTTGAGGGCTAATGGGTTTTTGCTTTGGGCTCTAAGGCTTAGGAAATAGAAAAGGAATAATAACAATAATAAGAATAACAACAACAATAATAATGGTAATATTAATACTAATAATAATAACAACAACCATAACAATAATAACAACAATAATATTACTAGTAGTAATTAACAATAACAACAACAATGAAATTAACAATAATAATAAATACTACTACTAATAATAATACAAATAACCATAGTAACAACAATAACAATATTGATAATAATAACAATAATACTAATAATAATTAATAATAATCAAAGTAAAATAATAATAGTAACAATTGTCACTACAATTAATATTAATAATATATAAAGCCAAATAAATATTTAAAAAATATTAATACAGTATTATTAATTGGAGATATTACAGTAGAGGTGCAAAAATTTCTGGAAAGGAGATTACGTGAAAATTCTTGGTGGACAAATTTATAGAGAAATACATCCCAAGGACGGCTAGAGACAAGCTGGCCTTATGATTTCAAGAATTGGGGCAAGGCCAGATGACTGTGCCAGAGTACGACGCCAAGTTTATGCGATTTTTCAGATATGCCGAGGGATTAGTAAAGGATGAAGAAGAAATGGTTAAAAGATTTGTAAGAGGTTTAAAGGAGGAAATAAGAACTAAGTTGATTCCCCTTCCTATAAGTGTACGTCGATAACGTGGAGACCGCTCTCGAGGTAGAAATGAATATGCAACAGAAGCATGAAAATTGGGTAATGATGAAAATACTTCAATGTGTCCTCGTACCAGGGACTAGGGGTGCCACCGGATACGGATTATCCGCGGATATCCGCATCCGAATCCGCCTCCAATTCGGATACGGATATCATTTTTTCACATCCGTCAATATTCGTATCCGTATCCGTATCCGAAAGGTAGGTGCGGATACGGATATGGTAAAAGTAATATCTTATTCGTATCCGATCCGATATCCGAATGTTGCGTGCTTCATAATGATATCGGTATGGATAAGACTATTCTTCAATGGAATAAGGTATTAAATTTTGATATTTTGAGTTGGTGAAAAAGTAATAATGAAAAGTATTCGATTCTTACAAGAGCACCACATGATATTTTGAGTATTTCGACATCAATCATGTCATCCGAATCAGCATTTAGCACCGGAGGACGTGTAATCTATTGTTATATAAGTCAAATGACAATGAATACGATGAATGTATTGATATGTACACGATAATATCATAGTATGTATCACATTTAATATTGTAGTAGATGAGACAAAAAGTAATATAAGTATTTCTGTTTAATTTATCTTTAACCATATCCATTTTTAACATATCTGATTAGTATCCGCATCCGATCCGCTAATATCCGATTTATATCTGATATCCGATTTTGGCGGATACAGATATCATTTTTCCACATCCGCCAATATCCGTATCCGTATCCGAAGGTTGGGTGCGGATATGGATATGGTAGAGGTAATATCCGATCCGTATCCGATCCGATGGCACCCCTACCAGGGACTATCAGGATTTGGGGTATCAGGATTCACTACCAACAGGGGATCTGGGTTTAATGCAACACAACAAAGGGCAGGATGAAAAAGGGGCGGAGGATCATGGTTGAGAACTAGGGACAATTTTCAGAGAATACAAACCACATCTTCTTCTCATCACAGGATCTCAAAGGCTCCTTTGTGCCAGAATTGTAAGGTGAATCATTTTGAAAACTATATCCAAGAGAGGACTTGTTATAATTATAAAAGAATGGGGCATTAAAAAAGAATTGTCTGACAGTACGGGGAAACCAAGAGTTAAGTAAAGGAAATGAAAGGTTGGCAATGAGAGTAAACCCTTCTAGAGGACCATCCAGTAATTTTTGGTAACCCAATAATGCATCATGGCCTGTAGTAACACAATTATCCATACAGCAGCCATGGGCTCAAGGAAGCGGATTTGCATTGACCCATCAAGAAGCAATGGCATCGAATGCAATAGTTGAAGGTATGATCTTTATACTAGGGCATATCGCTCATGCATTATTTGATCTGAGAGCTACTCACTCAGTTATATCTAGTGCTTTTGTATGTAAACTAAATCAAATACTGGACTCCTAAGATTTCAGTTGGTTAAATCCACAACCATAGAGGTAAAGATGATAGCTAGCACTAAACATGAGAACTGTGAAGTGTTAATTGGGGAGACAAAAATATTTATTGATCTGATAAAGTTGGGCGAGATGACATTTTGTGCCATACTGGGAATGGATTAGTTGTCGGCTTATAGTGCACATGTGAATTGTAATGAGAAAAGAATAATCTTTGAAATGAAAGAAATTTCAGAGTTCATTTTTGAAGGGATAAAAGCTAATCATGAAATATCAATCATATCGGCTGTAAGAGCTTAAAAGTTGATAAGACAAGGATGTCAGAAATTTCTAGCCTTGGTCATAGATACTAAAAGAACTAGTATCAAAATTGAGACTAATCTTGTTATAAATAAGTATCCATATGTATTCCTTGAACATTTACCGGATTACTATCAGATTGCGATATAGAGTTTGCAATATATTTGTTATCAGGTACTGCCCCGTTATCAAAAGCACCATATCATATGGCTCCTGCAGAAATGAAAGAATATAAGATGCAGTTGTAGGATTTGTTAGATAAAAGATTCATCCGACCGAGTATGTCACCCTAGGGTGCATCAATATTATTTGTTAAGAAGAAGAATGGAAGCATGAGATTATGTATTGACTACCAGGAGTTGAATAAGGTCACTATCGAAAATTGGTATCCACTTTCTCGGATCGATGATTTATTTGATCAATTGTGAGGGTCCTTTGTATTTTCTAAAGTGAATCTTAGGTCAGGATATCATCACTTAAAGATTAAGCCAGAAGATGTGTCTAAGTCAGCTTTTAGAACCAGATACAGATATTTTGAATTTTAATTATGCCGTTTGGACTTACTAATGCCCCAGCAGCATTTATAGACTTAATGAACTAGGTATTTTAGCCATATCTTGATTAGTTTGTAGTGGTATTTATTGATGATATTTTGATTTATTTAAGAAATAAAGAAGAACACGAGAATCATTTTAGAACTGTCCTCTAAATATTGAGAGAGAAGTAATTATATGCTAAATTGAAAAAAATATGAATTTTGGATAGAACAAGTATGATTTCTTGGTTATATCATATCCAAGGAGGGAATATCAGTAGATCTGATAAAGATTGAAGCAATCAAAGATTGGCCTAGACCCACAATTATTACTGAAATTCAGAGTTTTCTGGGTTAGCCAGATACTATAAAAGATTTATGGAAGGATTCTCCAGAATTGTTGCATTACTGACTCAATTAACTAGAAAAGGTAAGAAATTTGTGTGACGAGAAGAACAAGAAAGGAGTTTTCTTGAAGTAAGAATTAGACTGACCTCTGCACCAGTCATAATTGTACCCTTAGGATCTGAAGGTTTTGTCATTTATAGTGATACTTCAAAGATAGGGTAGGGATGTGTTTTGATGGACCATGGAAAAGTGATTGTCTATGCCTCTCGACAACTAGGGACTCATGAAAGAAGCTACCCTACTGATGATTTGAAATTAACTGCAGTGATTTTTTTCCTTGAAGATTTGGAGACATTATTTGTATGGAGTAGCTTATGAAATCTTTACAGATCATAAGCATTTAAAGTATATTTTTACACAAAAAAACTGAATATGCGACAGAGGAGATGGTTGGAGCTAATGAAGGACATGATATTACTGTTCAGTATCAACCCGGAAAGACCAATATGGTGGTGGATACCTTAAGCCGAAAATCAGGAGGGTCAATGGCTGCTCTTATAGCTCGTTAAACAAGATTATTAAGGGATATAGAAGAAACACAATTACAAGTACGAATTGTTGATTCTCTCAGTGTCATGAGTTAATTAAATCAAATGTTAAATTTGATTTGTATGACAAAATCAAAGAAGCCCAGTAAAGAGATCCTCAAATAAAGAAAATTATAGAAAAGATGTAAGAATGAGAACTCAATGATTTTAGAGTTGAAGCTGTTGTGCTGAAATTGAGACACAGCTTGTGTGTGCCCGAAGTAGAATAAATAAGGGGAAAAAAGGATGAAAGAATCTTATTGTACCCAGTATACAGCTCACCCACAAAGTACTAAAATGTATCAGTATCTGCAATGTAACTTTTGATGGAATGGAATGAAAAAATATTGCTAAATTTGTATACAAGTGGTTGGTGTGTCAGCAAGTGAAAGTAGAGCATAAGAAACCCCCTGGATTACTGGTATCATTACTGATTCCTGAATGAAAATGGTGTCACATTACCATAAATTTTGTCATGGGGTTTCCTCAGACATATCAAGGACAAGATGCCGTTTGTGTAGTAGTAGATAGGCTTACTAAATCTGCTCATTTTCTACCCATGCGGATCAATTACTCTATAGAGAAGTTAGCTCAAGTATATATCTGAGAAATAGTCAAACTATATGGAGTACTTGAGTCTATTATGTTAGATCAAGATCTTAGATTCCAATCTAAATTTTAAAAGAGCCTATCTGAAACTTTGGGCACTAAGTTGTGACTCAGTATAGCGGCACACCCCCAAAAAGATGGACAGTCAGAAAGGACTAATCAAATACTAGAAAATATGCTAAGGTCTTGTGTATTAGATTTTAGGAAAAATTGGGACAAGTATCTACCTTTCGTAGCGTTTGCTTATTATAATAATTATCAATCACTATCGGCATACCCCCATTTGAAGCTTTACACGACAGGAAATATAGTTCCCTGATTTGTTGGAAGGAAGTTGGGGACAAAAGAATACTTGTCCCTAATATAATTCAAGAAATCACTGATAAGATCAAATTAATTAAGAAGAGGATGAAGTCAGTTCAAAGCAGGTAGAAAGTTTATGCGGATAAATGTTGCAAACTATTAAAATTTGAGGTGGGGGATAAAGTTTTCCTGAAGGTATTTCTAATGAAAGGAGTAATACGTACCGGCAAAAGGAACAAATTATATCCTAAATATTGAACCATTTGAGATATTGGACAGAATTGGATCGGTCACTTATCGTTTAGCCTTACCTCCTGATATGGAGAAAATACATAACGTGTTTCATTCCTCTCAGTTAAGAAAGTACATACCCTATCTCAACCAGATCGTCTCCTATCAACCTCTACAAATACAAGAAGACATGACATATATGGAGGAGCCAATACAAATCTTAGATCGCAAAGAGAAACAACCAAGAAGCAAAGTTATTTCCTTGGTTAAAGTTCTATGGAGAAGTCAACAAATAGAATAAGCAACTTGAAAGTTAGAAGAAGAGATGCGGAGAAACTATCCACATTTTTTTCAAGGTACGTTGAGTTTCGAGAAGGAAACTTTCTTAAGGAGGGTAGAACTGTAACACTCACTTTATTTAGTCACGAATTAATATCATATATACTAGCACTTGATTAATACATGTAATTCCATTGACAATTTGAATCTCAACCATTTTCGTTACCATTAATTTAGAGTTCAAGTTATGATTTTAGTACGTGTTAGTGACCGATTGTGTTCAGTTACTTATAATACAACTAGGACCCTATATCACTTGAGAGAGTGATGCTTGATATAAAGAGTTCATGATGAAAAGTATCCATACTAATCCTTCGTGCTAGTATAAATATTTGTGTATGTATGCGTTTGTACTTGGTGTATTAATACATGTAAAGACCTTTGACCTTTGATCAAATTAATTCAACCATGCTTGAATAGTAGACATTTAATGTGGGAAGTATGTGACCTTTCTCTCGTGTGTTGGGTGGAGATTGAGGTGTAGGTTTTGAGAGTACACTTGGCATAATCTCTCATTTTGGTGGGGAATTATATGAGATTGAATGAGAATTATTTCCCTCATTTTCACCCACTCCCTCTCTGTGCACCTCCTCCACTCTCTCACTTTCTCCCTTCCTTTAGCTGCCGACAGGCCATGCAGTAGCCAGCCGCCGGCCAACTCCCCTCCATTCCCTTACTCCTTCCTCACTCTCTTTTTCTCTCTCTTGTACTTAAAAGCCCTACTAGTTCTCTATACTTAAAAATTCTCTCTAGAAACTCGATTATGTATAAGAGAAGGGGATCTAACGTCATATTGGAGGAGTTGGCTTCTTAAGGCAAATATTGGTCAAGATTAGCAAAGAAGAGAGAGTACTTTCCGGTTAATTAAGGTAATCAACATTTAGGTCTATATAATTCTTGCTTTTCTTCATAAATAGGCTACTAAATGATGTTATTATGTTCATATAGATTCTCGTGCAGCCGGTAAATCAAGCGTGTTAGCCGAGGGAGATTTCTTCAAGTGTGACTAATACCTTTAAATCCAAAATGATATTTATTGATTGTGATGATGCTAAGCTAATAAAGGAATTGGAATATATGTTGAATTTCTAATAACTTAAGGCTTGAATAATGATTGTGGAATGTATGATGAACTTACTAATAAAGGATATGCTGGGTACATAGTGGATTATGTGTTGAAATTCCTAATAACAAATATGATTGGCACATGTAAGATATGCATTGAAACTACTAGCAAATGAATGGCATATTGTGTAAATGTGTAGAAATCACTATGATTTCAATAGTGAAAATTTAGAAAGATAGTGTATTTGCGAATACTAGTTATATGTTCATGTATAATCACTAGCTATGAAGAATGCACATGACTGCTAGTTCCACACATGTATAACAAAATACATAAATTATGATATATATGAGTTACGATATTATGCGATTAGTAATATTACATTAGGTTAGCCATTTTCTTTCTTCTGAAAACTTGCATGTTATTAATCTAGCAAGTTGTTACTTACACATGTTAACGACTTCCGTAATTGTAATATCCCCTAATTAAAAATACTGTATTTCTACTTTTATTAATTTTATTTAGACTACTTATTATTATTGATTAAGTTATTTTATACAGGTGTATAAAATATATGCGCATACATATCCAGTGCATGTGTTTTTTATTTGCATTTTATACAAGTAGATGTATGCATTATATTTTATACATTATTATTAGTCTTACTATTATTATTGTTTTGTTATTGTTGGTATTATTCTTAATTAATCTTCTTTTCAACCCATTTAACTCATACTCATTACCATTACCTGTATCCAAACCCGTTTTCATTACCTAATACTCTTAAACCCAAACCCAATTATCTATCTCTCCATATAATCCTAATAACCTATCATAATCCTAACCACCCAATCTAATCCCTATCTAAACCTAATCCCAACAAATCCCCTTCAAAATCTCCTCTCCATAACCAAGCACACAAGTCCCTTTTCTCCGTGGCTGAATCCCCTGCAAACCCACATCGCCCTCACCCCCGACCTCGTCGAGCTCGTCCTCGCCCGCCTCGACAATGCGGGCATGCTCGCCTACCGCTTCTTCTAGTGGACACCATGAAAAGCCGAGCCCCTCTCTGGCGAGCCATCACCACACCCATCGAGCTTCTCCCTCCGCCGGAGCCTGAGTCCTCGCCACGCCAAAACCCCCTCTTCGGCGGCCCTGCAACCCTCCAGATCCGCACCCCATCCATGGCCTTGTATCCTAGCCGTGCCTTCATCCACACCCCGGTTGCTTCCCTTTTCGTTGGCCGCCGCACACCACAACCTTGGCACACCGGAGCCACCTTTCCCCCATGCCTCCTCCACTAATGGCAGCACGCGCCCGGACTCCAGCAGCACCAGGACGAGCTCCAGCAGCGAGGACAGCCGCGATAGCAGCCATGACACACCTCGATGGCCTTCGGCGAGCCTTCGCGGCGCTCCGCGACTCCCTGATCTCCTCGAGCACTTCTCCAGCAAGCCACCAACAGACTCTACGGCCTCCGACTAATCCGTCGTCGCCGCTGCCATGAACCTCTTTGCTGTGAGTGTCCCTTCTGCTCTCTCTTTTTATTTATATGTTAGTTGTATTAATGGTTTACATGTGTGTGTGGGTGTGTTAGAGATTGATTGTATTAATTAAATATCGAAGTATTCCTGCAGAGGTTGCTTGGATGACTGGCATAGTGAATTGAGAAATGTTGTTTCCATATTTTAAGTTCAACACTAAAATGTCAGACAGAGACAAAAAGGCAATTATTGATCAAAGGAATTTGGGCAATAAACTTGACTATTAATAAATGAGGCACAAGGGTAAATGTATACTGAAGAATGTAATGTTTGAGTACTCGGATTCAGTTTCTATTTACTCTCCTGATAGTTTAAATTTTGTTTGATAGTTAACTTTTCAGCTGTTTCGGGGTCACATGAAATTTTAGTTTAATTAAGGCATGTTCTTATTATGTACCTTGTCTAGGTTCATTTCTCACTCTAAATTTGTAAGGGTCACATTTCAGGTGTTGGTAATCACCGTTGTTGACTTATGCCTAAGTATTGATATACCATAGGCGGACATGACCTTGTGACTAACCTAACTGTGATAAATCTCAGAATGAATATACATATTGATTTTGAGGTTGATGGATTCTTGATAGTGGTTAGAGATCTATGCTAGGTGTAATGATTTTCAGTTATATTATTTGGTGACACATTTTAATGATAACCATTATAATAATAACATTTTTGGGTATTTTTAGGAATTTGTTTAGAGACCTGATCATATACACAGGCAGGGATATTGGTCGATTTGCCTCTGTTATAGTCGACTAATACTCTTTCCAGTCGACTTGTCATAGTCTTTTAGTCGACTAGGTGCCTGTTTAGCAAGTTAACAACTCTCTGTTTGTTGACTGTAAGCAGTATAGTCGACTTGCACCTTCCTGTAGTCGACTAATACTTTTATTAGTTAACTTTTCCTTTCCTATTAGTCGACTTACACCTTTTATAATCGACTTGCACTTACCATAGTCAACTAGTACTCCTATACTAGTCGACTTATCAAAGCTCCTAGTCGACTAAGTTTCTGTTCAGAAAGTTATGTACTCTATTTGTTGATTGTAAGTCATGTTAGTCGACTTACCCCTCCTATTAGTCGACTTACACTTGTTATAGTCGACTATCCCTTTTTGATAATCGACTAACCCAGTCCAAAATCCTCTATACTAGTCGACTTGCTCCTACCCTAGTTGACTATCTTTAGTTCCGATTATTGTTCTTAGACTTCTTATAGATTTAAGGACTTTACCCCTTAATTATGATTCTTGGTTATAGTTGATGAATCTGGTCTTGAGGAATAGGCATTAATTTGGTTGACTTGACCTAATAAATCTTAGATATATATCTGATATGTTACCGAGTTTTGGGATCTTATGATTGACCTTGATAGAAGTGAGAGTGTGTGATGACTTCGATCAGACTGGAGTGTGGAGATCTAAATAGATGTGTCAGAACATTTGTTATTTTAGTTATTGAGATGTGAATATATTGATGACTTAAGGATCAGAGTTGATTGCTAGGGTGAGAGAACTGATCACTGATTATTGATATATTGAGACGGTGGTTTATTGTACCAGATTACTCGATATGGATTGATACTTGATGTTCATGATGACTATTGAAATTATGAGCTGGCAGATTCACTAGTATTGTATCCAGTACAAGTATGAGATTTTGGGACGGTTATATATATGAGATTGTATATTGACTAGAGGTGTCTAGACTGTTACTGTATTATTCATGTTACTGAAAGTTACCGGGAAAGTATCGTTGACCGTAACACTGTACAGTCCTATTGTTCATCGTATATACGGCTACTGTTATCGTTCACTGTCACTGATATTGTTCACTATGTATACGATTACTGATTGGCTGTTACTGTACTGTTATCGTTACTGTCACCGCATCGTCCCAGTGTTATAGGTTACATGAGTATTGATTGATTTTAACTGAAATAAATAATAATATAAATGGACAACTTACATTGGGATTGAAAAAATTAATGGAGGAGACAGCGTCTGTATTTTGGGTGGACTTAGGATACAGGTTGCGCAGCCGACTGAGGGTTCCACTGCAGGGTTCCTGGGGGATGACTGACATCCCATTTGTACTATTAATGTTCCACTATTTTCACAATGAGATTACTGTTACTGTTACTTAGTACCTAGCGGTACGGCCTGGTTCAGCGTCAGGAAACTGAGGCTGTGGTCCTGGGTATGTACGGGACCCACCTAAAGCATGGATAATGTCTCCAACCAATCAGTTTCAATAACTTAGGACCCTGAATGACACGTGTGGTGGCGTAGTATGGGATGCGTCTACTGTATGTGGCAATTGGTGTTCTCTGACATAATTAATAACAAAACTGAAATCTTATATTGACATTTTAGACTGAACTTGATATATATATATGAATGATTGTAGACATCCGATTATACCAATGATCTGACTGTACACCTGACACTTGATTGGACTTCTGATTTTGTACTGACTGACTTTATTACTTTCTATTCATGTGTTATATGTTATTTTTGTTTATTTCAGTATATACGATTCATAGTCTGCTCACATTTATATTCGCTTGTCTTTCTCTTTTTCTCTTATGCATTCACTAGGAGTTCTTACTCCCTGGATCTGCATATCCAGATCCAGGGCTATATATTGTTGATCAGGTATTTAGAGAGGATCGTATTTACCTTGAGGAGCTGGAGTCTCTCCCTTTTGGTTATCGGTATCCCTGCTTTTTTATTCATATATCGTATCCTGTTACATTTCTTATTCTTATTCATATGCTATCATTGTGTTAGACTTTATATATATTATTGTAGTGATTTTGATTTATGGTAGAAATTTATAGCTTGTTCATGTTACTTTAGGCTTAGCGTGTATATGTGGGGTATTTTCCTCGCGTATATACGTCGCCAAGTCTCGTCGCGACTCCGTTTCCGCGTATTTTGGGAAGCGGGGCGTGACAGTAATGTTGGCATATTGTGATGGTGTAAATTATGACCATCATTTATGTTAATGTTTCTTTATGAATCATTGCATGTTGCCATTGCATGAAAGTTAAATTAACCGAGGAAGAGAACGGGTGAAACCGGAGGTCACCGAAGGAGAGTATTTATAATATTCTTATGTATTAGAGGAAGGGACAGGGTGAAACCGGAGGTGATCGAAGGAGAGTATTGTTACCTTGCTATTAATATAATATCGGAGAAAGAGATCAGGTGGAACCAAAGGTGACCGAAGGGGAGTATATTTATCATTAAAAATGATGTACATTTGGTATGAATCTTGATGCCTAGATTTTTATCACTTAGTAAATTTAAAGCATACATGTATGTGCATAAATGTATAAATGATTACTGAAATTAAACTTGTTTTACTCACTGAGCTGTCGAGCTCACCCCGTTGTGTTAAATACCCTTCAGATATGGATAAAGGTAAAAGAACCGCTTAAAGCCAAAGCACTGGATAGGCAACAAGGGGAGACCAGAATTACTTTTTGACACGTCTTTTCTTATGTGTATACTTTTGGAAACATTATGTATGAACTCGTATGTTAATGTATGCTATAAACTTTTGTAATGAATTATAATGTATGTAATACTTATGGTAACCAGCACTTGATATAGAATTCTATTCCTGAGATAGTGATTGTAAATATGTTTGGAGTAAGAATACCTGGATTTATGAATTGTTTATGGTTGAATTGGTGAAATCAATATTAGAGATTATAAGTAGGCGAGGTCAAGCCGAAATGTCACACACACACAGACATATTTCATGGGATATTATGAACTTATGAGTAGGCTGATTTAGCTGAAATTGAGTTCTTGTGATGAGCTCCATGTACAAAAGAGATGCTGTCAAAAATTTTAAGAATTTTCTGTGTAATTAACAATAAATTTTATGATTGTGATAACAAGAAAATTAAAGACTGAGTTCATTACAGAGGGAGAGGGAGTAGGAGAGGGGGAGAGGGTACTGAGAGGGAGAGAGAGCGGATATTTTGGTAATATTTAAAAAAAATTTAAGTTTGCAGCGTTAAAGGGTGAAATAAGAATTTTGGGGGATGTCCTTTATCCAAGTGGTAGGTGCCTTAATCTATCGGGGAATGGATATTGCCACCCCTAAAAGCGAGAAAGGCCCCCCAAAAAATTACTGGTGTGCTATTATTTGTTTGTCCATTTCACCGATGGTGAAAAGTTCAAAATACTCATTTCTGTTTCCTCCTTCCTCTTTCCTCCATCGCCTTCCTCCTTCTTCTCTGGCGACCCCCACTCCCCTCCTCCTTCCCCTTCGCCTTCCCGGCCTTCTCCCTCCCCTCGGACCTCCCCGACGCTCCCCGCCTTCCCCCTCCCCTCCTCCCCTTCCCCTCCCACTCCTCCGACCCCGGCCTCCCTCCTCCTCTCCCCCTCGCCGGCCCCCCACTCTTCCCTCTCCTTCCTTCTCCCCGTCCGCCTTAGGTCTCTTTGGCCAGAGTCCGATCGAACAGATCTGCGTCTGTTCGGCCGGACTCTCGCAACAGATATGGGGGAGGAGGCAGGGGCGGGCGAGGGAGGGTAGGAGAGGTAGTGGGAAGATGGGAGGAGGGGGAGGTCAGGGAAGAGTCGGTAAGGGGGAGTTCACCGGTGAGAGGGCGGCTGCGGGGAGTTTGTCGGCGGGGGGCGGCCGGTGGACGGAGAGGGAGAGGAGGAGGAGAAGAAGAAAAGGATGTTTTCGTTATTTTTTTATTTTTTGAGGGGGGGCTTTTATCAAATTTGGGGGGTGCCCTAATGCATGGGGTGCCTTCCTCATTCTTGGGGGTGGCAATATCTGTTCCCAATCTATTGGGTGCTCTCATCATTTTGATTGGTGGCAATAACTGCCCCCAAACTGTTGATGGATTTAATCGCGGTAAATTACCATAATACCCTCCCACTGAAGAGCGGGAACCTACTGGTTTTGGAGTGGTCAGATGAGATCTGAACACTGGTCTGTGGTCTCTGCGGAACATTAGTTTCCATTTTTGAACCCTTTCTAACAATAATTACCTAATTCAATTAGGTACAACACTAATTTTGGTTTGTTTTTTTTAGAACAAACTGGAGGTTACACCTTCAAGCTTACACACACCCATCACAAACGTCCGTCCGAAAGTATTCGAACCAGAGACATCTGAGGAGCAGACTCAGGGTTTGAGCAGCGGGCCAACTTCGGGGGGACACTAATTTTGATTTGTATTGAACAAGAATAATTTTGATATGTATATATTAGAATTTCTTTTTGAAATGATTTGAAATGTATATAGGTTTGTTTCATCTGAACTCATACTTTAAAACATTTAATTTTATGAACAAACTTTGGTATTATGCTGGATTTTTTCTAATTGACAACACACTTATCAGACTGTTCAGCTTAAATTAAATTTTGATATTACATAAGATTAAAGTAACTCGAGTGTAGTGAATTTATGTACGAAACGGATATTCTACTCTTGACAGAGAACAACTAATTTGCAAATTCAATATTTCATCGACTATAGATAAATCAAATCTATAATTATATACTCAGCCAGCAACATAGAAATCATTTTTGAAGTTGCAAAAATTCTTACTTCTCTGCTTCAAATATGCTACTGGTTCTTTAACACAATAATTATTGTTCCAGTAATAAACTTTAATACGTTACTAAATTCGCCCCAAAGTTCTTCGATCATATATATATTCTCGAGAAAAAAATGGCGAACCAGATAATTTCTTGTTCTACGTTAAAAAGTTTTTAATGAAAATAATATCAAACAGCTATAAAATTAAATAAAAAATTCTCCACAGTCAAAATGCGTCTACATGCATTGAATTTGCATAATTGGTAAAGTAATTCGTAAGTCGTAATTGGTAAAGTCTTTTACAGTTGTAAATGAATTACATGCAGGTAAGTTTTACGGTGTTTGGTTGGTAATATAAAGTTATAAGTGGGAAAGTGTATTGTATTTTACGGTATTTGGTTATCGTAATGTGTAAGTCGTAAGTGAAAAAGTTGACCACAAAATTAATTATTTGGTGATTTAAAAAGTTTTAATAGTGTAAATAAATATTAAAAATGTTAAATATTAAAAAAATAATACAAATTTGCGTGACCACAAAATTAACTGTAACTGGACTGTAAGTCGGTGGTAATTAGGTTGCAAGTGAGTGACAGTTGAGTTGCTTAAGTCTTTTATGAATTACGGTCCAAACAAACGTCATAATTGTAACTGAATTGTAAGTGATTTACGAATTACGGCCGTTTACGAGAAACAAACAGCCCTAAAGGAAGAAAACACTGATGGGTTTGGTGTTGACGGGTCACATCAGAGTTTTGGATTTGTCTTGGCCGAGCCATGAATCGAATGGGGCCTAAACTCTAAACTCTAGACCCAAGGCCATAGGAAGCTGCAACAAGCTAAGAAGGGGCTAAAACTAGGATTTGTTCACAGGCTTCTTGTGGGTCCAGTTACAAACACTTGAATTGGGAAGCTCCAAAGTTCAAATTTTAACAAGATTGGGGCTCTTTTGTTCATATTTATTTCTTGGACTGTGATTTGAATTGATACCTTTGACCTCTAGCATGTTCAACAATCATTGCCAACCATGTCTTTTTTCTGATTGTTTTTTCCGTCATATATGTTTTGTAGGCTACAAAGTTCTCTAAAAGTGTGGGCTAACAGTTAAAGTATAAGCTCTTCACGAGTTATTGGTTCAAATCTTATAATGTAAATATTTATTCTCTCCTCGATGTGGCACCGATCAGGTCCCGAGTTTACTCTCCGGAGGTCACCGTGAGTCTCTTCAGCAGTTGGGTTAGTTTGAAAAAAAAAACAGTGTAGGTTCCATATTTTCCCATCATATGCATTTTTACATGTGGTAGGGAATTGTAATTAAAACGAGGAATAACTAATTATTAATATTTAATTGATTTTTAATAGAAATTAAGGAATTGATTGTCCCAAGTGTGAAGTGGTAGCATTTCTCGAGAGTGTGCAAGACAAATTGAAATTCGATACTGCAAATTCTACATCAGAAGTTAAAGAGTTAAATTAACACAGTTGAGGTAGATATGTGAGAACTTTACGCTACTGTATCATTTCACAGTTATATTTGTTAGGATAAAAATATAATATTCTCAATTTTTATCACAACTTTAGAGGTTTGTTGTAGTGGCAGGAAGTTTAATATGATGTTAAAGCAACTCAAATTCAATTCTCATTAAACGAGCAATTAAAAAAAGATTTAAAACAAAAATATTGTTGCGCAAAAAATTCAAGTTTCGGCTCATAAGCATAGTGGTTAAATATCTTTTCAGTTGACAAAGTGTCTAAGCCCAAATCTCACTTGCACTAAGCTGCAACATATGCTCAAAAAAGAGAAAAAAAAAGTCTTCAAAAAGAATATAACAAAAACAAGTATGTTCAACCTACAGGAGTGTGCTATAATATAAATATAATACCTTCAATTCTGAATAACTTTAAATTTCTATAGCAGATAGATAAATATATTTATGAAATCTTTATAGGCTATAACTCTAATAAGTCTTTTTAGAGGAACTTTGGGAGGCTAATTATTCAACCGTCAAATTAATTAGTCAAGAAGTATTCTGAAATAATTTTATAAGATAGACTTAGATTCTTTGGGGAAAATTAGAACATGAATTATTCCCACTCAAATTTAATGCTACAACATTCAACTATAAGATTACGACATTCAAATATAAGATACATTCCGTTAAAATTGATTTACATTATTTAAAAGTAACTTAAAATCAAAAATCAAGTGTTTTGAATATTTTTTTGATTATTTATCAAGTAGGCGTAAAATGCAAGGCCGAAATAATTAGTTAGTTAGTTTAACAAAAGTTAGTATGAGACGATTTTAAATGTTTAGATTACGATCAAATGGTCAGATCGAGAATTTGTATGTCTAAAGTCATAACTTTAAGTAATATGCTTTTGGCCGTCCATTGTATGTTATTTGATGCATGGACAAAAAAACAACAAAATACTTGATTCTTTATTTTTTAAGTACTTTAAATAATATAAATCAACTTCAATGAGGTGAATTTTGTATTTAAATGTCGTAATATTGAATTTGAGTGAGAATGATTCATACTTGAATCCTTTTAAAAGTAGGCAAGTTTATCTCGTAATTTTACACAAACTAAAAATACAAAAACACATTACAAATTATTGACTATGTGTCCGCTTTTTCAATTTACTGAATTCCTGATAAATGAGAAAGGTGAAGAAGCTAGAAGTGATTTATGGCATCTCATTAATGAGATTTCTATCTGTTTTAAATCCCCTTCAATTTTTTCACAAAATCTCATAGTGAAAAAGGCCAAAAAACAAGCATTAAAAGGTATGAAGTTAATAAAAATGAGTTTGTTCTAAGGGTTTTTAGTTTGCTGTATGTGAGCAGCAAGTGCAAAACTCACTTGTACTAAAATGATTTTACTCTGTTTGTTTGAAATTGAATTGCAAAACGCACTTGCAGATTAAATAATTAATTTTATGGCCTATTTTTAGATCCATTTGCACTTATAAACTGATTTGCAATTTTGTAACTCATTTGCACTTATAAACCCATTTGCAATTTTGTGATCCACTAATATTTTTAATTAATAAATTAATCTTTTTTAAGTATTAGAGTTTTAATTATTAGATTAATATTTTTTTATTAGAGTAATTTTTTAATATTAGTTTAATGTTTTTTATTAGATGAATCCTTTAATGATTAGATTAATATTTTTATTATTAGATTAAATTTGTATTAGATTAAAGTTTTTTATTAAATTATGTTTTTAATTAGATTAATCATTTTCATTAGATTAATTTTATTAGATTAAAGTTTTTATCATTAGATTAATGTTTTTATTATTATATTAATATCTCTTATTTACACATTAAGTAATTAAGGGATCTTTTTTAAATTTTATTACTTGAAATGTATATTTATAATATATTTAGCAGATCTTGCAAGCTCACAACCAAGCAATGAGATTGAATTTTCATTTTATTTTATAGTTGTATCAAATATTATTTTTGATATTCTACTTTCTTACTTACACTTTCACATTATCAATCAAACACTTAAAAACTTACTGGCGCAAAATTATTTTACGACTGTAAAATAATTTTTCACCTACAACTTATACTTGCGGTCACTTGCAGCCAGCCAAACAGGCTCTAAGTGCTCGCACAAAAAAAAAATGATGTTTGAGTCTAGAGAGGGGAGACAATGTTGGGTTCGGTGCCAAATTTGCATAGAAAAACCATGTTCCGGACATGAATAGTTTTATCCCAAGTCAGAACCCCATGTGATCATCTCTAGTGCCTTCCCCATGGAATGAAATCAAGGGTGGTTACTCACTCCATCTCAACCTTTCAATGATAACGACTCTTAATGTTTATTTCTTTGAAATATTTTTCTTTTCTTCAATTTCAAGTGCAATTTTGAAAGTTCTCTTCGAAGTGTATTCTTGATAAGACAGATAAAAGTTACACTTAAAGAATTAATAACATGTAGTTGTTAATTTTTAATATCTGTCGAGATCATGTCATGTGTCCTGCCACCTCAGTAGCACCCCAGCACTCCTCCAGGCGTGGCATGGGGCCAAAGAGAGCCTCTATCCTACTCCAAGCCTGCATTAACCGGGAACCACTTACCTGAATTCTCAACTCAACCAGAGCCAGGCAATACTCCAAAGACTACAGTCATCAATGTAAAGATTATCTCATGAGCAACTTCGTCCTCCAACACGAAGATCCTCCGAAGCTGGCTGCTCCTCCGCTGGTTATAACTGGCTGACATGATTCCTGCGATTCACAGATTCAGTCATGCCTGCTAGATTATCTCCATGTTCAAAACGTTACATCAATGCGAGTTGTTATGAATAATGACAGATATCTCTGCATGATAATCCCAGCAATTAAGTGGCACGATCCAAGCAGTTACGAGAAAATCATAACATGCAAATCTTTCAGTTATGGAGATCCAAAACAGTCGTGCCCTCAACCACTGATCTGACAGGTATTAATACACGACCATCTCCATCGAAAGGGGTGAGTTTCTGATTACCACCGAAAATACCACACACTAGCATTCTGTACTTTCCTCAACCAAAGATACTTATTTCACACTCGAGGCTCTTCGGCCGACACCACACCAATGCTCCTGACATAGAAGATGTTTTTTTTTCTTTTCAGTATTTTTGATAGGATCAATCGGGAGCGTTTAATCGTCTGTAGCAGAAAATCCCCTTCACATTAGTGCTTTCATTGAGATTTCTTGAGTTTGCACTCAGGGTGCCCTCCCCTTTATCCATCGCCCTATAACCGTACACTCATATGGTTCAAATTTAAAGATTAAGGTTGATCTAATTTAAGTTAGCTGGAGATAATGAATCCATATATATATATATATATATATATATATGTATATATATATATATACATATGTATATATACATATATGTATACACACACACACACACACACACACACACACACACACACATATATATAGAGAAAGAGAGAGAAAAAAATGTATATCAGCCTGCAGCTGAGAGAACTCTGTCAGCCTGCGGTGACGTGGCTCAAGATTTGTCACGCCACTAACTTGCGGCCCGCTTATAGGAAGAAGTTAAATTACTAGATACCCCTATGAAAAGCTACTCTGTCGGTAAAATACAGTGGATATGTAGTTTATTATATTTTTATATTTTATGACATTATTCAATTTTTGTGACAATTATCTTTTATAACTGCGGCCAAACTGCCAACATTTTTTTATTAAATCACGAAACTAATTTGAATGCTTCTTTAATTTTTTTTATCTGATTTGATATTTAATGATTTTTAATATAGTCGCGGTTTATTTTTTTTCGCATGTAATGTATAATGCGATCAAGGACTCGACTATGGTCGCAGTACTTAACGAGAGCGATAGTATAATCGCAGTTTACGTATTATTCTATATTTTTTGTTCTCCATTTCTGACTGTTGTTTGATCCTCCTTTGAACTATTAAATGGTTTTTACATATAGTATGTGATCATGGACTGCGACTATGGTCGCACTACCGCGACTGTGGTCGCAGTACTTAATGAGAGCGATAGTATAATCGCAGTTTACGTATTTATTTTATATATTTTGTTCTTCATTTCTGACTGTTGTCTGATCCTCCTATGAACTATTAAATTGGTTTTTATATATGGTATGCGATCATGGACTGCGACTATGGTCGCACTACCGCGACTATGGTCGCAGTATTAACGATAGTGATAGTATAATCACAGTTTACGTATTATTTTATATTTTTTGTTCTTCATTTCTGACTGTTGTCTGATCCTTCAATTCTGACTGTTGTCTGATCCTCCTATAAACTATTAAATTGGTTTTTACATATGATATGCGATCATGGACTGCGACTATGGTTGCACTACCGCGACCATAATGCGACTATGGTCGCAGTATTAACGATAGTGATAGTATAATCGCAGTTTACGTATTATTTATATTTTTTATTCTTCATTTTTGACTGTTGTCTGATCCTTCATTTCTGACTGTTGTCTGATCCTCCTATGAACTATTAAATTGGTTTTTACACATATGGTATGCGATCATGGACTGCGACTATGGTCGCACTACCGCGACTATGGTCGCAGTATTAACGAGAGTGATAGTATAATTGCAGTTTACGTATTATTTTATATTTTTGTGTCTTCATTTCTGACTGTTGTCTGATCCTTCATTTCTGACTGTTGTCTGATTCTCCTATGAACTATTAAATTGGTTTTTACATATGGTATGCGATCATGGACTGCGACTATGGTCGCACTACCGCGACTATGGTCGCAGTATTAACGAAAGTGATAGTATAGTCGCAGTTTACGTATTATTTTATATTTTTTTGTTCTTCATTTCTGACTGTTGTCTGATCCTTCATTTCTGACTGTTGTCTGATCCTCCTATGAACTATTAAATTGGTTTTTACATATGGTATGCGATCATGGACTGCGACTATGGTCGTACTACCGCGACTATGGTCGCAGTATTAACGAGAGTGATAGTATAATCGCAGTTTACGTATTATTTTATATTTTTTGTTCTTCATTTCTGACTGTTGTCTGATCCTTCATTTCTGACTGTTGTCTGATCCTCCTATGAACTATTAAATTGGTTTTTATATATGGTATGCGATCATGGACTGCGACTATGGTCGCAGTACACTCGACTGCATTTTTCTTAATGATTTTTTTTTACTAAGTTAAATGTAATAACAGTGAATAAGTACTGATTCTATAGTCACAGTTTACGTATGTTTTTATATGTTTTGCTTATAAAGTATGAATTATTTTTACTTATTGCTTGCGTAGTAGCACTGCGACTATGGTCGCAGTGTTTAAGAATAGCAGTCGCAGTTTGATATGTAATTAAAAGAGCTTATAAGTTAATATAGTGAGAAAGAGACCTTACAAAAAAACAGAATTAAAAGCTTTTAAAAGAAGACAAAATAAGGTTGAATATCAGAAGATCAGGAAATCCTAATCCTCGTCATTATCACCATCATAAGCAGATTCGTCATCTTCATTCTCCTGCTCTTCCTGTTCATCACTTATTTCCTCATCATCTTCCTGTTTTGAGGTTTTTTATTTCACCGATAAACTCCCAGAATGGATCGTCTCGATCAAGCTTTTCGTCTGACCCGTTGCGAGAAAGCGAGCGTACAGCATCAGAGGACATGCTTTCATCAAGCATGTCTCCGTCAAGTGGCAGAGGAATAATGTCTTTCTCACTAACCCACATGAAATCTTCATTATCCTCATGAATAGGAGGATCAGTTAATATATTATTTGATGTAGTGAGATAGTCAAAAGGAGTGAAGTCCAGACTGGTATCAGATTCACTAGAATATCCTGAAGAAAAAGGACCGGTGGGGGAACGATTGAAGTTGAAATCCAAGTGTTCAGAGGAAGAAGATGGGGAAGACATGATTCAAGAATGAATTGTTTTTTGAAAGTTTTTTGAAATCAAATTGAAAAGGAAGAGCAAAATATAGTTTTCAGGTATGAGATAATATATTAGTTACAAGCATTATATAAAGGTCAATATTGTGGAAGAACATGAATAGTAATAATAATTGTTACAGGTGAGGGTTGAGTATGGTAGGAAGTGGTAAAAAAAATTAAATATTTAAATGAAGATTTATTGTGGGAGAATCCGAAGAGTTTCTTTTGCCAGAGGTTTAATACTTGAAGTACAAATTAACTTTTTATAGAATTGTTTGCCTATATCTTTAGATTACGTATGGTGCACATCTTTCCTTTATCGATATTAACATTATTGCATCTCTTTTTTCTAAACTGTTGTTGTATCAAGATAGAAAGAATATTAATTACTTTCATTTAATACATAAGGCATGCGAAAGAAGATTGCGATTTTGGTCGCAGTACTGAAGGAGGTCGCATTGCTGTACGATAGAATGCGACTAGGGTCGCAGACATTATATAAAAAAGTTTGTTATACTATGAATGCGACTAGTAACTGCGACTGTGTCGCAGTTGTCATATAAAATTGAAAGTTATATTGTATTAAGTCAGCGACCATGGCATGTTTTTTAAATTTTCAATGCTTCTGCTTATTTTACATTATGTTGATCCAAAATTTTTTTTATTATATTTTTCGACTTAGTAAAATTACGAATTTTATAACTGTAGATATATTCAACTGAAATTTTGTTTGTTGATGACTTTATTCCAGTTTAGAATTAAAAAGGGGTATTTTTGTCAATTTGTTTCACGATTGTTTAGGCGGGATCTTTTTGATTTTTTGGCGCCTACACTCTGCGGCCGATATGTGTCATATATTCAGCCACGTCCCGCCGGCTGAGAAACTCTCTCAGCCTGCCGGCTGAGGTACAGTAGCCCCATATATATATATATATATATATATATATATATATATATATATATATATATATATATATATATATATATATATATATATAGAGAGAGAGAGAGAGATAGACTTGTATCCTTTCAAAAGGATTTGATCCCGGATCCTTCCCACTCAAAATCAACCCTCCAACATTCGAATACAAGATCCACTCCGTTGAAGTTGATCTATACTATTTCAAGTATCTATAAACAAAAAATCAAGTGTTTTAAATAATTTTTGCCCATCCATCAAGCGACGCAAAATGGACGGCCGAAAGTAGTGAGTTGGTTAGATCTATGTCTTTAAACATATAAATTCTCGATCCGGCCATTTCATTATGATCTAAACATTTAAAAACCCCTATAAACTAATTTTTGTTAGGTTTCAAATGTTCTACACCGTTAAACTAACCAACTCACTATTTAGGCCGTCCGTTTTTTCCCTACTTGATGGATGGGCAAAAAGTATTTAAAACACTTGATTTTTGTTTATAGATACTTAAAATAGTATAGATCAACTTCAACGGAGTGGATCTTGTATTCGAATGTTGGAGGGTTGAATTTGAGTGGGAAGGATCCGGGATCAAATCCTTTTGAAAGGATACAAGTCTATCTCTATATATATATATATATATATATATATATATATATATATATATATATATATATATATATATATATATATATATATATATGTTGATCCCCTAAGAACGGTTCTCACGAATTCATGTGAGAACTTTCACGTGGGCCGTCGAATCTGATAGAAATCTAGTTTTATTTGATTTGATCTATCAGATCCGACGACCCACGTGAAAGTTCTCACAGAAATCCGTGAGAACCGTTCTTAGAGGATCAGCTCCCTATATATATATATACATATATATATGTATACGTATACATATATATGTATACATATACATATATATGTATATACATATATATATATATATATATATACATATATATATATATAGGTGTGTGTATATATATATATATATATATATATATATATATATATATATATATATATATATATATATATATATATATTATATATACCTATATATATACATATATATATATATATACCTATATATATACATATCTATATATATGTATACATATAGATACATATATATATATATATACATACATATATATATATATATACATACATATATATATATATATATAGAGATAGACTTGTATCCTTTCAAAAGGATTTGATCCCGGATCCTTCCCACTCAAATTCAACCCTCCAACATTCGAATACAAGATCCACTCCGTTGAAGTTGATCTATACTATTTCAAGTATCTATAAACCAAAAATCAAGTGTTTTAAATACTTTTGCCCATCCATCAAGTAGGGGAAAACGGACGGCCTAAATAGTGAGTTGGTTAGTTTAACGGTGTAGAATATTTGAAATCTAACAAAAATTAGTTTATAGGGGTTTTTAAATGTTTAGATCATAATGAAATGGCCGGATCGAGAATTTGTATGTCTAAAGACATAGATCTAACCAACTCACTACTTTCGGCCGTCCATTTTGCGTCGCTTGATGGATGGGCAAAAAGTATTTAAAACACTTGATTTTGGTTTATAGATACTTGAAATAGTATAGATCAACTTCAACGGAGTGGATCTTGTATTCGAATGTTGGAGGGTTGATTTTGAGTGGGAAGGATCCGGGATCAAATCCTTTTGAAAGGATACAAGTCTATATATATATATATATATATATATATATATATATATATATATATATATATATATATATATATAGTGAGTTGATTCCTAAGAACGGTTCTCACGAGTTCATGTGAGAACTTTCACGTGGGCTGTCGGATCTGATAGAGATCTATTTTTACTTGATTTGATCTATCAGAACCGACGACCCACGTGAAAGTTCTCACAGAAATCCGTGAGAACCGTTCTTAGAGGATCAGCTCCCTATATATATATTATATATATATATATATATATATATATATATATATATATATATATATATATATATATATATATATATATATATATGGATTTTCCACCCTTCCACCCAGTCGAAGGCAGGCCGGGCCCTTGTGTCACCCAAAAAGCCAGCACCGTGGGAAAGAAAGGAGAATGGAGCCAGGGTGGGTTTGTGAACAAGAAAGCACCCAACACCCAGAAGTAGTCAAGTGAAGCAAAAAAAGGATCTCAATTCCTAAATCTGAAATCTTAACTAACATTGAGAAATGGAAGAATTCAATGGTTGGCTATGTTTTGGGAGATGAACCCTTCTATCTGCACCTAAAAGCATATGCTGGGAGCTTGTGGAGGCCAAAGTGCCCGCCGGAAATCCATTCCAGGGACAATGGTAATTTTTCCTTTAAATTTGGAAGTAGTGAGGAATGTGACAGTGTGTTGTAAGGTGCTCCTTGGCTATTTGATGGGAGGCTAATTGTTTTGAGGAACGGGAGTGAGCATTTGGGGCTAGAGAGACTTATTGTCTGTCCACTGCTCCGATTTGGGTTAGATTCCCTCAGCTTGATCTAAAATTATGGTCAAAACCTGTTATTAGTAGACTTGCCAGTAGTGTTTGAAAGGTTCATACACAGAGCCGAAATTACACCTAGATGGGGGTGTATAGATGTATGGCTAATCAAATGACAATACAATATAAAATGAAATGATGCAATCGATCACTCAAAATAAGACTTGAAGCCGAATTCCCCGTTAAGGGCTCTGAACTTCTCCTCTTGATTCATCTAGATAAGAGTTGATGTGCTTAATTTCGATCTTATTGAGATGAGTATTGATCATCAATAATGAATGAATGAAAAACAAATGAATATAGAGACAATAAAGCAATCGCAAACAAAGAGATTTGTTTCGAGGTTCGAACCACTACTTTACGTCCCCGCCTTCACCACCGTGAAGAATTTCTCAATCCGTTATTGGACCTTCCACCAAGAGACCTTACAATAAGGAATTGCAACCACTTGGAGTACACAACTCCCCAACACACTCCTCTAGACCAGAGGTAGCACAAAGACAATATAATAAGCTCTGGATGATCAAAACCACACTCTCTTTCGAAACTCTCTTACAAAAACCCTATAGAATAGAATATAAACTTGAAGCTCAAGGATTTAAGTGAGAGTAAAATCAGAAGAGAAATTTTGAGAACTGAAAAACTTTGAAGAAGATTTCTAAAAATAAAAGCACAAAAGCAAAACTTAAAAACTTTTTCTCTTGAAATCAAAAACTTTATTTTCAATAGAATTATTGTTGTGTTTAATCCATCCTAATGATCGTTTATATAGGGTTTTAGAAAAACAAATTTAATAGTTTTACCAGGTTTAAAGAGGAAAAAAATTGACCCTAAATTCACCTTTCCTCGTCGCAAATTAAACATGTTTTAAAAATCAGCTTTAAACAATTAGTCGTTACTGCCAATCTGGCAGACTGGCGGTCGACCGGTCGGTCGACCGGCCTATTCAAAAAATATGATCGTTGGCCCTCGGTCGACCGTGTCAAACTGAGACTAAACTGGTTACAGTCGGTCGACCGCCCGGTCGACTGCAATAGGGGACCAGTCGACCGCCGGGTCGACCGAGGACATGCACAACGTGCACACCCCAATTGACAGAAATCTGGTCGACCGTGCGGTCGACCGTTCTGGCTTGTAATAGGCACGGTCGACCGCTCGGTCGACCGACCTAGACGAAAAATAGGGTCTAAGATGTTTTTAAAGATACAGAAAATTTTCAAATATTTTTTATTTGGATTTTGAAAGATATAAAACATGAATAGCCATAAGATACGAGTTCTAACCTTGATAGAAATATTTTAGAAAAATATGGAACGAGTATCTAAACCAAACATGTTAAAAACCATAATTTTGAAAACGTGCATTTTGTGTGTGTGTGTATCTTTGAGCCTCAAATCTATATTTTACCCTTTAACAAACTAATTTCTTACAAGGTTCTAATCGGCTACATGAATCTTCAAGTGGGCTTCTCTGGTAGTGACTTTGCACAACATTTGGAGCTTTGAGCTATGATCCCACACTTGAGTACCCTTGAGCCATCAACACCTTCCTTTATAGGAAGAACCTGTTAGAGCTCTTTGAACTCTGAAATGCACTCTTGAACTTGATTAGTACTAAATAACTTCATATTCTTTTTTATCATCAAAATACAAAATCAGGGATTGTAACCTTTGGGCCAACAAGAGCAACAACTACGGGAGAGAGTATATCACATGCTAGAGTGTTTGTTGAGGTTAATGCAAAAAAAAAAAAAAAAAGCTACCAAAAAATGTTAAAATTCAAATTGAAGGAGAAGGAGAAATCGAGGTAGACTGCCACGCCCTTCTTCCAAAATACGGAGTACGGGGACGGGACGATGGCCAGCAGATACTCACAAAAAGTGAAATCTCTTCCATGAGTACCTTAGGCTGTTAAAACGATCAGGATTGCACACATATATTCATATACAACCAAGAGCAGGGTGTAACGCCCCGATCCTAAGGATACGGAAACGTTATGACGACGTACATACGTGAGGTGAAAACACACTCACGCGTACGTTAAGCCTTAGTACAGGACATAGCCTCCATATAGACAAGAGTTCCAGCATGAAATAAGTATAAGAATACCTGCAGAAAGAGGTTGTGATCATAACAGATAGGAAAATAGGGATAAATAAGATAACAGCAACAAATCACAAAGATACCTACGAATGGTCTCGATGAGGAGTCTCCTATGTGAATCCAAGACACTATCGGATAATACGGTAACTCGGATCTCCAACCTAGGCACGCAAACCCAGGGTCGTCAGAAAGCGACCTAGTGAGTGGTAAAATGAAGGAGACAGTAATATATACTATAATAATACAAACACGATAATAATATATAATACATGATGTTATATTAATGATACCATATAATAAGCATATAATAAGCAGTGGAAATATATAAACATGTCATCTTTGACTACCATCACTACCTAGCATGTTATCATCGGGTCATGTCTATAGTCGTATCCAGTTTCTACACAAATAATGTTGTCTTGTGGTGACGTGATAGAAATGAACATGTTAGTGGTGTTGTGATAGCAGTGAACATGCAGATTGTAACGGTCCCAGCTTCTAATAAGCAAGATTAGTTCCACAACACATATTTATTCCCAATACTCTTCTTTGTATCTAAATCCAGAAAAATTCGGCAGCATCTCCTCTAAAATTTCGCCTATTCCACATACAGAAAGTAGCAATTTCGGCTCCAAGGCCTACTTATTTCCATAAAAGATTTTGGCCACATGGCCTACTTATCACAAGGTATAAAGATCTCACTAGCACCACATTTCAACCTTAAGTAAGTTTCCACAATATGCTTATACAATATTTCCACTACATATCCATCAAGGCATCAATTATCAACATGATACTACCAACATGATCACAAGTCTTAGATTCACCAACATCCCAAGCACCACAAGTTCTAGTTTCAAATTATTACAAGAAGGAGTTACATTAGGTAATAGCATCATAGCACATTTATCTAGGTAGTACTGAAACGAAAATATACATGTATGCACATAGTAAACAAAAACAACATTTTAAGAAAGGTATGTCGTTCTGTCCATAACTACTTTCCACGCTATAGTATGCCTTTACCTTTGTCCAAACCTGAAAGGGGAAAAGAAAAGGAATGAGCTCAACGGCTCAGCGAGTAAATTACATAAACACTAGAAGATTGATAACATGGATATTCTATCACAACATACCTTGCGGGGCCCGAGGAGACCTTACATGAATGTAGATACCCTTACCCCTATTATCCTTACCCGATTTAATAGTTACAAGTCACAATTGCTAGACTTCCTTTTAGATTACTAAAAAGTTCCTTCCAAGTATATACGAGAGCGAGATCGTTAATTGATCTCCTCCATGAATATCTCTACACACACGTTCTTATCTTGCCCAAGACTTTATTAATTAATATCACATTCAAACACTTACCGGAAATACAATATTTCATTATTTACTAAAGCACCTTCACATATTACCCTATTCATAGGGTGTTATTCTTCCCCCGTCTTCTCCCACCTACCGGCTCCCGCCCGGCCCCTTCCTCCTCGTAAAAGCAACTCAGAATCATATACAGCATATGGAATAAACATATATATTTATATAATGTAAGTGTACATCTATGATTCACATGACCCCCGTCTTCTCTCTCCCACCGGCTCCCCGCCGGCCCCTTCCTCCTATGTTTATATAAAAGCATGCACTAGCATTAATCGCCGTCTTCCCCCCTCCTACCGGCTCCCGCCCGCCCCTTCCTCCATGCAATTGCCAATATAAGAAATCAACATACCCTCGTATACTTCTTACAATCATCACACTCATGCATAATGCATATCATCAATATACTATTGCATAAGTTACACAATTAGCATGCTTTGGTAAAGATCACACAATCAACAAACTCATGTATAGACCACACACTCAACATACTATTATATAAGTACAGGACATAGCCTCCATAAGACAAGGGGTCCAGCAGGAAATAAGTACAAGAATACCTGCAGAAAGAGGTTAGTTATCATAACAGATATGAAAACAGGAATAAATAAGATAACAGAAATAAGGCACTAAAATACCTATGAATAGTCCTGATGAGGAATCTCCCATGTAACTCCAAGGCACTCTCTGAAGCTATGGTAACTCGGATCTCCAATCTGGGCATGCAAACCCAGGGTCGTCAGAAAGCGACCTAGTGAGTGGTAAAATGAAGAAGGCAGAAATATACTATACTAATACAAGCACGATAATAAGATATAAGATATGATGTGGTAACAGTAATAAGCAGTAGACAAATATAAATATGTAATCATTGGGTCATGTCTCTAATCGTGTCCAGGTTATATCATAAATAATATTGTCTAGTGGTGACGTAATAGATATGAATTTGCTAGTGGTGACGTGACCGAAGTGAACATGCAGGTGGGCATATGCAATATGAACATGCAAGTGAGCATATACAATATAACCTCACTACTGTGTTATACATATACAGTAAGGATGTCTACAAGGTATACAGATAACAGAATAGATGCAATGCAGAACATGTGTAATATGCCACCAAAAAGAAAGTAACATGTACCAGGCAAAGTAACAATATACATGTAACATAATATCGGGTAAATGATCAGGTACAATAATAAGTACAACAATACAATAGTAAACATGTATCAGGAAAAGAACAGTAACAAGTAGTAAATATGTATCAGGCAAGTCATGTTATTTATACAATAATAGCAATCAGTACCACCTGGTATTTTAATTACTCTCTTCCAGTGTCCCATACCACTGGCAGTTCATACTGGAGCCCGCACTCCAGTCGAACCCATCCGGACATGGCCTACGGGTACCATTATCCAAACGAGAGAGTAACCAAATAACAAGTGTTCCCGACGTCACTATTGTGTATACTGGTTTATTATGTTAATTGGAAACCCATGGTCGAGGAGTTCTTATCGGGTGGGTGTATCCCGTACATACCCGGGACAACGGCCTTATCAGACCCCTGGCTGCTGAGACCAGGACCAGCCCGCTAGAGCTATAACATGTAACATGAGTAACAGACGGTAGCCAACACTACCCCGTCCCCTGCAGTTGGACGAACAATGGATCCAGACATCCACCCGATATGATCTAATCAACCGTCGAGTCTCCCCCATACCCAAGTTATCTTTCTGAGCTGATATGTCAAGTATATAAGGTAACAAGAATAAATACAGTACATGATACGGGTAACATGATAACTGGACCTGAGCTCTATTGATAGCATAGAACCATATAACGGGAAACGGGAACAATATCGCGAGCACAAGATAACGGGAAATGGGAACAAGAGATGTGGGATTCCCACATATCGCATATCAACAGCTCTCATGTCCAGTAACGAGAATATCCATATCAGTAACGGGAGCATGTGTCCAGTAACGGGATTAACAATATCAGTAACGGGAAACAAGCATATAACATGTATCTTATAACATGGAACATAATACAGGTAATCGGAATGAGGATCCATATGACAAGAATAAAGAAATCATACATGCACGCGTAACAGTAATATGCCGAGAATCCATAGCATGATGAGAATAATAATATGAAATGTGGTAGTCATATATGTGTAGCAATAATCCGTGTAATCTATCTGTGTCATAACAGTGGTCCGTGTAGCATAGCATACATGGCTAGTGAACTACCTAGCCGTGTAAAGAAGATACCAATGCATGAAATAACGGTATCTAGCATGCATGTCTAGTAACAGTGTAGTGTCACCGAGATCGTGGATCAGTATACATGTGACTATCATTCTCTAACTGTGATCCAATATATGACATAATAGTGTCCCTGAAGATGGTAACACAGTGGCCTATGTGTCCGTGGCTGTGCAGGTATGATGACCGTGTCCGAGTTGTTTATGCTAGTATGTATTGGTCCGATAATTACTTCCTTGTCTTTATTTTACATCAGGACATACCTAACAAGATTCTATATTATTCCTATTACAATGACTGTCCGATCATGACCTGTGAATAATTGATAATTACCGTATTTTATCCAGAATCATGATATATCAATCAATGTCGCTACACATGATAAAATAATATTTATAAAAGAAAAACACTCACAAACTGGCTATAGGACTGTAGCTCTCTTTCCCACGATCGCAACGGATTCAGAATCGCCCGAATCGGAGTCCGGATGCTCCAAATATCGCCCGAATACTAAATCATAACAAACAGGGTTAAATATGTAAATAAAATATAAAACGCAAATATTGAAATGTAATAGGGGTTTTCTCTGTAAACTTACCTTTATTGGGTTTTGGATGCGAGTTTGGTGAGATAACGGGTCGGGTTTGGATCCAATACCCAAACCCATTTGACTTAATTTAATGGGTATCGGGTTATTGGGTTTTGGGTGTCAATAAACCCCAAAAGAGAAATTGGGTTTCCAAATAAACCCAATAGGGTATTGGGTTTGGGATCTAACCCAAACCCACAAGGAAAAGAGGAGGGGCAGCAGCAGCTTGCTGCTGCCGCCCTCACTAGCCAGCCGGCCAGCTGGGCTGGCCGGCGGCGCCGGCGACGCCCGCCGGCGGCGATCCCGGCCGCCGGCGGCGGTCGGCCAAGAGAGAGGGTGAGGGAAAGAGGGGGAAAATTAGAAAGAAAAGAAGGGGAAGAAGCAGCAGCAGTGAAGAAGAAGAAGAAGAAGAAGAAGAAGAAAGAAAGAAAAGAAAAGAAAAGAAGAAGGAGGGGTGGTGGCGGCGCCGCCGTGGCCGGGGCGCGGCCTGGGGTCGCGGCGGCCGGCGGTGGCGCCGGCCGCGCTTGGCTTGGCTGCGGGCCAAGGGAGCAGCCCCTCCCCTTGTGGGAGGGTCTGTACACAGAGAGAGAGAGAGGGAGAGATAGAGAAGAAAGAAATTAGATAGAGATTAGAGAGATTAGAGAGAGTTTTAGAGAGAGAGAGAGAGAGAAAATTAAGAGAGAAAGATGGAGAAGGGATTTTATTAAGAGGAGAGAGAGAAGAGTCGGTGGTCAATGGCGGTGGAGAAGAAGTCTCGTGAAGAAGGAAGAAGGGAGAAGAAAAGAAAAGAAAAAGGAAAATAAAATGAAAATTTAATTATTAAAATATTGGCCCAAAATCGACTAGCTCCGAACGGTACCCAAAAATTACAGAAAATAGAGAATATTATCCTGAGATGGAATATGAAGATGGTTTACCGAAGCTCAATCCGATTTGCAAATTAAAAATTCCGGAGTGTCTTGCCGATACGGGCGACACCGTTTGGCCGGATTTTCGATAAATTCAGAAAAATCCCCAAAAATACCCGAACGTAGATAATACGATTCTAAGACATACGGTGAAGGCCGATTCTCAAAATTCTACTCCGTTTGTGAATTGAAAATCGGAAAGCAGATTATCGGTATTGGTCGACACCGACTAGGAGATTTTCCAAAATAATCCAGAAAGATTCTAGAAAATCCTGAAAAATCTACAATATTAGAAATAATTTTGAAACTAAAATCAGCTCAATCGGACTGCTACGGAGGTCAAATCAATTTTATACGTCGTATCGCGTACTGATACTATGATACGTACATCGGGGATCAGAGGGTTACACCACAAGTTCTAGTTTCAAATTATTACAAGAAGGAGTTACATTAGGTAATAGCATCATAGCACATTTATCTAGGTAGTGCTGAAACGAAAACATAAATGTATGCACATAGTAAACAAAAACAACATTTTAAGAAAGGTATGTCGTTCTGTCCATAACTACTTTCCACGCTATAGTATGCCTTTACCTTTGTCCAAACCTGAAAGGGGGAAAAGAAAAGGAATGAGCTCAACGGCTCAGCAAGTAAATTACATAAACACTAGAAGATTGATAACATGGATATTCTATCACAACATACCTTGCGGGGCCCGAGGAGACCTTACATGAATGTAGATACCCTTACCCCTATTATCCTTACCCGATTTAATAGTTACAAGTTACAATTGCTAGACTTCCTTTTAGATTACTAAAAAGTTCCTTCCAAATATATACGAGAGCGAGATCGTTATTGATCTCCTCCATGAATATCTCTACACACACGTTCTTATCTTGCCCAAGACTTTATTAATTAATATCACATTCAAACACTTACCGGAAATACAATATTTCATTATTTACTAAAGCATCTTCACATATTACCCTATTCATAGGGTGTTATTCTTCCCCCGTCTTCTCCCACCTACCGGCTCCCGCCCGGCCCCTTCCTCCTCGTAAAAGCAACCCAGAATCATATACAGCATATGGAATAAACATATATATTTATATAATGTAAGTGTACATGTATGATTCACATGACCCCCGTCTTCTCTCTCCTACCGCTCCCGCCCGGCCCCTTCCTCCTATGTTTATATAAAAGCATGCACTAGCATTAATCGCCGTCTCCCCCCTCCTACCGGCTCCCGCCCGCCCCTTCCTCCATGCAATTGCCAAATATAAGAAATCAACATACCCTCGTATACTTCTTACAATCATCAGACTCATGCATAATGCATATCATTAATATACTATTGCATAAGTTACACAATTAGCATGCTTTGGTAAAGATCACACAATCAACAAGCTCATGTATAGACCACACACTCAACATACTATTATATATGTATTGCCACAAAAATTCGTACAATTATGATTCATGTGGAAACGCATAAGTCTTATGATTAGAGGTTTAATATTTCACATACCTAGGATATAACATAAACATCATGTACATTTATGTCTTCTACCGAATTTATGTTAAAAGGTCTTAGAAATCTACCATCCTTCATCATGCACTTCACATATGTTACATTACATAGCACTAATTGTTACTAATACCTAACATATACATCTTATGCCACAACCCTCTAAGGAAAAGAGAATAAGCATGCCACTAATCCCATGAAAACTAGTCTACATGTCACTACCTTACATTGTTCTACAACACTTTCTCCAAATCCATCCTAACTTCCCTACATCAAATAATTAATTTAAGGTTCATGATTATGTAAAGCATAGTGTGAGTAGTAATCTACTCACTTGATAGATGAATTCCCTCTTGTGCTCCTTGTTCAATCTCTCCACTCAAAACCCTAGCAAGGGACATAGGAAAATTTCTTAGTCATGAAATAAATCATAATGAGGGAAGAACTAGTGGAGTATCAATTTACCTTCAACCCAATTTAGCCTCTGAAAATTGGGAGTTATGGAACTAATTTTCAGAATTAGGGCTTTTGTTTTTCCCTTGCAAAACAACCTAAATCTGGATTTTCCCCACTTCTCCGACCAGCAGAGGATCCCTCCTTCGAAACCAGGCCGACTCGCGGCCTGGTGCTGCCGCGGCTGTGCGCTGTTGCGCGCGGCTGTGCGCGGCCGCGTGGTGCCGCGCGGTCGCGAGCCCCGCCCCTGGCTCCGGCCGGGGGTTCAACTGGAAGAGAGAGAGTGGGAGGGAGGAAGGGGTCTAGGGTTCAGGTGAAGAGGAAAGTTCTTTTACAGAGAGGAGAGAAAACTCTCCCTCAGATCTGAACGTAAGGGAGAGGGTACTTTTGCATAGAGGCCCTCATAAACCTAGCTATTAACAAAATAACACATCCCCCAAGTTGCCACTTGGCCAAAGCTAGGATCAAGATGATCCTAGCCTTAGATCCAATCTCTCCATGCACACCTAACCCCTTCCACTAACTCCAATTAAAAATATAAATACCATGTATTAGTTAGGTATACTTTAATTTGGGAATACTTTTAGATATACCCAATTTGCAAATATCTAAGATATACTCCTATTTACCCTAGTATCTTATTTATTTTAGCATAAAATACCTATATATATTTTCTATGTATTCCAATTTATGCCATATATCCAAAATGAAAGTAATTCATTCATAAAATAAATACTAATTCCTTGGGTATCCTTATTATTATTGGTATTCAAATTAAGAAGGAGGAAATGAAAAAAAATTTTCCTTTATGACCGATGATTAATATAATTAGGAGATAAAAAAAAATCGGCTGTTACACAGATGGGCATATGCAATATAACCATAATACGGTGTGGTGTATATATGGTACTGATGTCTGCAAGGTATACAGAAAACGGAATATATACAATGCCGAGTATACATGTACATGAGTAGTATGCCGCCACAGAAAGTGTAACATGTACCAGGTAAAGTAACAGAGTATACATGTATCGTGATAGCGGCGAAATGATCAGGTACAGGAACATGTATAACTAAACAATAGACTACATGTATCAAGCAAGTCATGTTATTTATACAATAGTAGCAATCAGTACCACCTGGTATTCTAGTCAATCTCTTTCAGTGTCCCATACCACTGGCAGTTCATACTGGAGCTCGCACTCCAGTCGAACCCATCCGGACATGGCATATGGGTACCATTATCAAACGAGAGAGTGACCAAATAACAGGTTTTCCGACGTCACTATTGTGTATACTGTTTTATTATGTTAACTGGAAACCAAATAGTCGAGGAGCTCTTATCGGGTAGGTGTATTGTAACGGTCCCAGAAAAATAAATCCTCAATTTACATGACATCCACTATACCGACCGATTATGAAAATCATTTCCACCTTCTTAAAAATTTCAGCAGCACCTCCTTTGTAATTACTGGTCGGACATGATATCCGATACAAGTATGATAATTTCGGCTAACATCGGCCTACTTATTTTCAATTCAACCATATAACTGAATTAAAATCATCCACACAATTATGAAAGTATTTCGGCTTGACATCGCCTACTTAAGGAGAAACATAACAACATAAACTCTAGAGTTTCTCTCTCGGCATCATAGAGTTTCAGAAATAATAACTTTCAACTTCTCATGGGCATCAAATTGATAATACACCTCTTGTTACCACAACCCAGTAAAGATATCTCACATATCAACTAGAATTGAAACCACTACAAAGGTTCTTTATATATATATGTGTATGTACAAGATTAATAATCTATCCCAAGACCCACATGTAACATCCACAACACAAATGTTCCAAAATACAAGGGATGGATCGATTCAGAATGAACCCTGCGCAGCATAGCCCTGACCCCTGCCTTCGAGCAACCTGCAATATACCAGTCTGTGGGGGGTGAGCTCGACAGCTCAGTGAGTAAGGTAGGAAATAAATTAAGAAATGATAATATCTCAATGAGAGCATAAATATTCACGCAATAAGAGAAATCTGAAACAGTAAGAAGATAAGGAATCAGGGGCATCCCATAGTTTTAAAAACAAGACCCCAATCTCTTTAATTTCTGAGGACGATCAGACTCTTATGATCGTACTCCCCAATTTCTTTCTTGAATTTTCATCTTTATGTGTGATAAGGTCTATGAGTTACATAAACAAACTCTCTCGTCTTATGTGTACATAGTGTGTATTACTCACGTGCCTTGTATTTCACGCTATAATACACTAACCACCAGAGTTATGCCATAAACCTAGTTTATGCATTCAAATAATACTTACATCACAAGCCATAATTATAGAACATACAATCACATCATTTTTCTCATAATGCAATAACGCATCACACTTCAAGTAATGCTCGGATTCACATGTACACTTTCACCCAATATATGATATTCATTTCAATCAGCTAAACTTGTATTCTGATGTTTTCATCGTCATATACGATAACACATCCAACATACCCCTAGTGTCACACGCATACACACACATTTGTATCACACATAACCATTCATTCTCAATCATTTGTAAGGATGCAATTATATGTATATCATAGCACCGTCTTCGCACTCCGCCTGTGTCATACAGGTCCCTTCCTCCTAACATGATATATAGCACCGTCTTCGCACTCCGCCCGTGCCATACGGGTCCCTTCCTCCCAACATGATATATAGCACCGTCTTCGCACTCCGCCCGTGCCATACGGGTCCCTTCCTCCCGACATATGTATATATAGCACCGTCTTCGCACTCCGCCCGTGAAATACGGGTCCCTTCCTCCGTAACACAATGTGTACATACATAACAGCACCATATCAGTGCATTCAATTTCATAAGATTCATAGATCATGCACACCATTTCTTATATAAAAACAATCATACTCTCAATTAATGTTTATCTGTTAGACTGTATTCTTATAGGAATATTCACGCAAATTGCTTAATCAGAACATGTCACCCATGCATATTATGTACATAAATCAAGTGATATACACCCATCATATTCATATCATTCATAATGATTTATATTCAGTAAGACACATGCCAACGCCCTTGTACACCATATTCCCAAAATTCTATATTAAATGCAACACTTATTACACAAGATTGTGTTCAGTTCTAAGCATGTCTGACTATCCCTTTCATGGTGAACATGAATTAATTATTGGCTCAATGTCTAATACTCGCAAGACTACCCACATTTAGTGTAAGTACTAATTTACCGCAATAAACCTCCTTCGACCATAAGATGGTGAAGCTATCCCTTTATTCTTGTAACATGGTATATGTGTGTAGATATATAATATGGGTACTTTCTATGTGATGCTCTAAATGTATTTGAATAGAGGAACGACCATGTTCACATGGTTTACACATGCATAACGACCAGATAGTACATATGTATATATGCCACGTACCCATATTTCTCACTTTCAAATCTTCATATACGAGATTTCAAAACATTCATTATTACGCCCATAAAGTTGATCATCGTCTCAGATAATCGGTTTATCCCCTTTAACTAGAATAATGTGAACGCCACAATTACTCTTTAACCCTGACGTAAATCAAGACATTATACTCAAAAGAGAAAGGAATTCAATAAGAATTGAGAAGATATAACACATACGATTAAAAGTGTTTATTTCAAGTATCTCATAAGTTTGGTTACCTTATGGGGCACATGCTAACTGTATGCAAAAGTATTACTTGCACCAACATCCAGGCTAAATGGATGGGTAAGTTGAGACTCACTAGATTCCTGCCAGTACTGAACTTGATACTGTCAAACCTATCACCCTGACTTCTCAATCTTTAGTATTACAATAAGAAAATTTTTCCTTTCAATTAGTATTCATGTTCACTCATCTATTAGTCTATTGTCTATACAATTTAGTGCTGGCCGTTAACTTGACCATTTATCAGCGAATTACAACTGATCGGTCTATCATCCTTACCATTAACTTTCGGCGCTTCAGAAATTTCTACTGACTATGTGCCAATAAATACTCTATTCACAGTCCAGTTACTAGGCCACCTAAGCAATTATGTGTTAGGATGAAATATATCTTTTGAAGTCCATAACACAATAATTCCTTATTTCTGGTAAAATTAAAGTAATCTGAGTCTGAGGATAATCACCAGCACACTGAGTGTACATGCAACCTCGTTATGAGACATTATTTTAAAGGGTCAGCATTTAACTAAATAAGTGTGACACACCTGTGTTCATAACATGCGTTACTGAAGAAAAGTGTTTAGTTCTAACTCAGCACAACATGCCTACATATAAATTTCAATAGATTTCCCCTAGATCCATCTAATTATGTTTCATCGGATTTGACCCCCAGGACAATCGAAGATGATTTTATTGTAACTTCTACTTTTGATATTAGAATGAGACACAGGGACTTCCCTTAAAACTTAGATTTACTGATCTTTCTAGTAATATATTATACGACCCACTTAATTCGCACGAATAGCTGAAATAAACAGAAAATCATTAGACATCTAAAATTCTGCAACTTTGCACTTTCGACTAGTTGTCATGTTTCAGTGACAATTCCCAGTACAGACATTAGATTAGGACACCGTAAGCGCGGTTAGAAAGTAGACTCGATTAGCTTTCCAACGGTATATCACATGACCTATTCCCTATTAAATATCCTTACAAAGAAACCCCAAGTTTCAGGTTTCAGATCTGGACAGACTTTAACAGATTTGTATTGTTATTACAAAAGTTCTTTGAACTACACAAATTCTCAACTCTTCCTTTATTTCCTCATCTAAATTAGATCATGAGTAAGTCATGAACTTAAGTATTTAGACTTTTGATCACGAGAAATTTTTATAAGAGCATTCATAGTTCGATCACCACATGATTTATCACAAACCCCTCTTTAAGTCACCTCCAACTTCATAGTTTAACTTATATCGTAAAAATTTTCTTTTTATCTCACTAACATGACCAAGATCAAATTTTGATTTACTTGCATATTTATTATGTAAGAATGGCATGAGGCTCAACCCTCACAAATGCAAGAAGCTTCAAGATTCACCATCTATACTAATGGTTAGGAGAGATCTATAACTTGATGTCCCCCATTGGAGCGATCCACGGATTTATGATACTAATTTCACGCTTAGGATTAATCTTGTCTTCTAATAATACATTAATCGTTACTTGGACTTTTGATATGATGTCACCCAAATTTTGGCTTAACCTCATTTACTTAATGATAACCAATAGTAACCTCCGATCGATTTCCCAAGATAGAATCATATACAAATTACAAGAGAGTATACTTCTTGATAAAATTTAAACTAACTCAAAACCATAACCCTTCTTTGAACATTATGCTTTCATATAGGATTAATAGTTTGTCGCCAAAAGGCTAGGTTGCATGTTATTACAAGGGAGTCACATAGTCACAAGAGAAGTTCTACTATAAGAATTGCAACACCTAGCAAGTTCATCATGCATTAGACCAAATGATTCTATGAAGCATTTTTATTTCAATTGAAGGAAGAACAAAATTTCACAAACATTAGTCTCACAAACTCTCAATGAAAGCTTCATCACCATCAACTTAAATTGTGAGGTTGAGAATTCTAGGTTTAAGACTTACACCAAATCTGAAAATTTATAAGCCCCATCTCTATATGACATATCTCATCATGCAACCTCCTCACCCATCAATTTATATAATGGGATTAACTCAATATATCTCAAGATCAAATTTTTATTACTACATACTTTAAAAAGCTATGAAATTTCAAGGGATAATAGCATGAATAGCTCAAGGGAAGAATTTTCATTCAACCAATAGATCAAATTTAGGGATTTCCAAAAGATGCAATTTGAGAAAAAGAAAGAGAGGAAAAACCCACTCACCATCATCCAATCGACCGGCCCCGTCGCCCTCCGCGGCCGACTGGCCGCCGCCCAACCGCGGCCTGGCCGGCCGTCGCCTGGCCGCCGCCGCCCAGCCGCGGCCTGGCCGGCCGCCGCTGCTGGCCCCGCGCGCGCGAGCCTCCAGATCCAAGGGGAGAGGGGGAAGGAGCAAGGGTAGGGAGGAAAATTTAGTGAGAGAAAATTTGGAAGCATGAAATGGAGATGGGGTTTCATTTAGGTTCTAGGGTTTCTTCTCCATGAAGAAACCTCTCTAGGATGAGGATGAAGGAATAAAAATTGTCTTGACTCTTTTAAGGTCCCCTCTCCAAAATATTACAAGTTTGCCACCCCCCTTTCATCCAAGTGTCACTCCCCCAAATCAAGAAGATCTAGGCCCTTGATCTCCCATCTCATGCATACCTACTCCCTCCACTAAAAAATTATAATATAATAAATTGCCATGAATGTATTTTCTTGACAAATACATGTATTTCAAGTATAATACTAGTATTTCATCTCATTGAAACACAAGTCACATATATATCATGATATAGGTATATTCATATATACCACTAGACATTCCAACATTAAGATTCATTACACATTCAATTAACATAATAATTCGAGATTATATTTTTAATCAGCGTTTAAAAATTCAGGGTGTTACATTCTACCCTCCTTATAAAAGTTCCGTCCTCGAAACTTGCTACTTGAAGAGAGTAAGCATAAACTTTGCATTTCTCTTGCATATCACAAAATCTTCCTTTGATGCAATATTTTTCTCAATCATTCTCTTCAAGATTCATTATTTCTTGATCAATTCTATACTATTGTACTTACGATCTAAATTAATCATGACTCACTTGATATTTTATCATTCCCTTACTCCAGTGTCCCATACCACTGGCAGCTCATACTGAGGGCCCACACCCTAGCAGAGCACATCCGAATTATGGCATGTGGGTACCATAATCCGAACATAAGGCAGTGATCAAATATCTCGTGGTTCGGGATTAATCATACACGTAAGAACTCCTGCCCCCTTAAACCAACCATATCAAATAACATTTTCACATACATGCATAACACAACCACGCATATCAATCATACCAATCCAATCCTCTTTCTATCATAACTATTCTAAATCTATCCTCATTCTATATCCTGCGCTCTGATACCAACTGTAACGGTCCCAGAAAAATAAATCCTCAATTTACATAACATCCACTTATACCGACCGATTATGAAAATCATTTCCACCTTCTTAAAATTTCAGCAGCACCTCCTTTGTAATTACTGGTCGGACATGATATCTGATACAAGTATGATAATTTCGGCAAACATCGGCCTACTTATTTTCAATCCAACCATATAACTGAATTCAAAATCATCCACACAATCATGAAAGTATTTCGGCTTGACATCGCCTACTTAAGGAGAAACATAACAACATAAACTCTAGAGTTTCTCTCTCAGCATCATAGAGTTTCAGAAATAATAACTTTCAACTTCTCATGGGCATCAAATTGATAATACACCTCTTGTTACCACACCCAGTAAAGATATCTCACATATCAACTAGAATTGAAACCACTACAAAGGTTCTTTATATATATATATGTGTATGTACAAGATTAATAATCTATCCCAAGACCCACATGTAACATCCACAACACAAATGTTCCAAATACAAGGGATGGATCGATTCAGAACGAACCCTGCGCAGCATAGCCCTGACCCCTGCCTTCGAGCAACCTGCAATATACCAGTCTGTGGGGGGGTGAGCTCGACAGCTCAGTGAGTAAGGTAGGAAATAAATCAAGAAATGATAATATCTCAATGAGAGCATAAATATTCACGCAATAAGAGAAATCTGAAACAGTAAGAAGATAAGGAATCAGGGGCATCCCATAGTTTAAAAACAAGACCCCAATCTCTTTAATTTCTGAGGACGATCAGACTCTTATGATCGTACTCCCCAATTTCTTTCTTGAATTTTCATCTTTATGTGTGATAAGGTCTATGAGTTACATAAACAAACTCTCTCGTCTTATGTGTACATAGTGTGTATTACTCACGTGCCTTGTATTTCACGCTATAATACACTAACCACCAGAGTTATGCCATAAACCTAGTTTATGCATTCAAATAATACTTACATCACAAGCCATAATTATAGAAATACAATCATATCATATTTCTCATAATGCAATAACGCATCACACTTCAAGTAATGCACGGATTCACATGTACACTTTCACCCAATATATGATATTCATTTCAATCAGCTAAACTTGTATTCTGATGTTTTCATCGTCATATACGATAACACATCCAACATACCCCTAGTGTCACACGCATACACACACATTTGTATCACACATAACCATTCATTCTCAATCATTTGTAAGGATGCAATTATATGTATATCATAGCACCGTCTTCGCACTCCGCCTATGCCATACAGGTCCCTTCCTCCCAACATGATATATAGCACCGTCTTCGCACTCCGCCCGTGCCATACGGTCCCTTCCTCCCAACATGATATATAGCACCGTCTTCGCACTCCGCCCGTGCCATACGGGTCCCTTCCTCCCGACATATGTATATATAGCACCGTCTTCGCACTCCGCCCGTGAAATACGGGTCCCTTCCTCCGTAACACAATGTGTACATACATAACAGCACCATATCAGTGCATTTAATTTCATAAGATTCATAGATCATGCACACCATTTCTTATATAAAAACAATCATACTCTCAATTAATGTTTATCTGTTAGACTGTATTCTTAGGAATATTCATGCAAATTGCTTAATCAGAACATGTCACCCATGTATATTATGTACATAAATCAAGTGATATACACCATCATATTCATATCATTCATAATGATTTATATTCAGTAAGACACATGCCAACGCCCTTGTACACCATATTCCCAAAATTCTATATTAAATGCAACACTTATTACACAAGATTGTGTTCAGTTCTAAGCATGTCTGACTATCCCTTCATGGTGAACATGAATTAATTATTGGCTCAATGTCTAATACTCGCACGACTACCCACATTTAGTGTAAGTACTAATTTACCGCAATAAACCCTCCTTCGACCATAAGATGGTGAAGCTATCCCTTTATTCTTGTAACATGGTATATGTGTGTAGATATATAATATGGGTGCTTTCTATGTGATGCTCTAAATGTATTTGAATAGAGGAACGACCATGTTCACATGGTTTACACATGCATAACGACCAGATAGTACATATGTATATATGCCACGTACCCATATTTCTCACTTTCAAATCTTCATATACGAGATTTCAAAACATTCATTATTACGCCCATAAAAGTTGATCATCGTCTCAGATAATCGGTTTATCCCCTTTAACTAGAATAATGTGAACGTCACAATTACTCTTTAACCCCTGACGTAAATCAAGACATTATACTCAAAAGAGAAAGGAATTCAATAAGAATTGAGAAGATATAACACATACGATTAAAAGTGTTTATTTCAAGTATCTCATAAGTTTGGTTACCTTATGGGGCACATGCTAACTGTATGCAAAAGTATTACTTGCACCAACATCCAGGCTAAATGGATGGGTAAGTTGAGACTCACTAGATTCCTGCCAGTACTGAACTTGATACTGTCAACCTATCACCCTGACTTCTCAATCTTTAATATTACAATAAGAAAATCTTTCCTTTCAATTAGTATTCATGTTCACTCATCTATTAGTCTATTGTCCATACAATTTAGTGTTGGCCGTTAACTTGACCATTTATCAGCGAATTACAACTGATCGGTCTATCATCCTTACCATTAACTTTCGGCGCTTAAGAAATTTCTACTGACTATGTGCCAATAAATACTCTATTCACAGTCCAGTTACTAGGCCACCTAAGCAATTATGTGTTAGGATGAAATATATCTTTTGAAGTCCATAACACAATAATTCCTTATTTCTGGTAAAATTAAAGTAATCTGAGTCTGAGGATAATCACCAGCACACTGAGTGTACATGCAACCTCGTTATGAGACATTATTTTAAAGGGTCAGCATTTAACTAAATAAGTGTGACACACCTGTGTTCATAACATGCGTTACTGAAGAAAAGTGTTTAGTTCTAACTCAGCACAACATGCCTACATATAAATTTCAATAAATTTCCCCTAGATCCATCTAATTATGTTTCATCGGATTTGACCCCCAGGACAATCGAAGATGATTTTATTGTAACTTCTACTTTTGATATTAGAATGAGACACAGGGACTTCCCTTAAAACTTAGATTTACTGATCTTTCTAGTAATATATTATACGACCCACTTAATTCGCACGAATAGCTGAAATAAACAGAAAATCATTAGACATCTAAAATTCTGCAACTTTGCACTTTCGACTAGTTGTCATGTTTCAGTGACAATTCCCAGCACAGACATTAGATTAGGACACCGTAAGCGCGGTTGGAAAGTAGACTCGATTAACTTCATAGTTTAACTTATATCGTAAAAATTTTCTTTTTATCTCACTAACATGACCAAGATCAAATTTTGATTTACTTGCATAGTTATTATGTAAGAATGGCATGAGGCTCAACCCTCACAAATGCAAGAAGCTTCAAGATTCACCATCTATACTAATGGTTAGGAGAGATCTATAACTTGATGTCCCCAATTGGAACGATCCACGGATTTATGATACTAATTTCACACTTAGGATTAATCTTGTCTTCTAATAATACATTAATCGTTACTTGGACTTTTGATATGATGTCACCCAAATTTTGGCTTAACCTCATTTACTTAATGATAACCAATAGTAACCTCCGATCGATTTCCCAAGATAGAATCATATACAAATTACAAGAGAGTATACTTCTTGATAAAATTTAAACTAACTCAAACCATAACCCTTCTTTGAACATTATGCTTTCATATAGGATTAATAGTTTGTCGCCAAAAGGCTAGGTTGCATGTTATTACAAGGGAGTCACATAGTCACAAGAGAAGTTCTACTATAAGAATTGCAACACCTAGCAAGTTCATCATGCATTAGACCAAATGATTCTATGAAGTATTTTATTCCAATTGAAGGAAGAACAAAATTTCACAAACATTAGTCTCACAAACTCTCAATGAAAGCTTCATCTCCATCAACTTAAATTGTGAGGTTGAGAATTCTAGGTTTAAGACTTACACCAAATCTGAAAATTATAAGCCCCATCTCTATATGACATATCTCATCATGCAACCTCCTCACCCATCAATTTATATAATGGGATTAACTCAATATATCTCAAGATCAAATTTTTATTACTACATACTTTAAAAAGCTATGAAATTTCAAGGGATAATAGCATGAATAGCTCAAGGGAAGAATTTTCATTCAACCAATAGATCAAATTTAGGGATTTCCAAAAGATGCAATTTGAGAAAAAGAAAGAGAGGAAAAACCCACTCACCATCATCCAATCGACCGGCCCCGTCGCCCTCCGCGGCCCGGCTGGCCGCCGCCCAGCCGCGGCCTGGCCGGCCGTCGCCTGGCCGGCCGCCGCCCAGCCGCGGCCTGGCCGGCCGCCGCTGCTGGCCCCGCGCGCGCGAGCCTCCAGATCCAAGGGGAGAGGGGGAAGGAGCAAGAATAGGGAGGAAAATTTAGTGAAAGAAAATTTGGAAGCATGAAATGGAGATGGGGTTTCATTTAGGTTCTAGGGTTTCTTCTCCATGAAGAAACCTCTCTAGGATGAGGATGAAGGAATAAAAATTGTCTTGACTCTTTTAAGGTCCCCTCTCCAAAATATTACAAGTTTGCCACCCCCCTTTCATCCAGTGTCACTCCCCCAAATCAAGAAGATCTAGGCCCTTGATCTCCCATCTCATGCATACCTACTCCCTCCACTAAAAAATTATAATATAATAAATTGCCATGAATGTATTTTCTTGGCAAATATATGTATTTCAAGTATAATACTAGTTTTTCATCTCATTGAAACACAAGTCACATATATATCATGATATAGGTATATTCATATATACCACTAGACATTCCCAACATTAAGTTAGAATTCATTACACATTCAATTAACATAATAATTCGAGATTATATTTTAAATCAGCGTTTAAAATTCGAGGTGTTACATGTATCCCATGCATACCGGGGATCACGGCCTTAAACAAACCCCTGGCTGTTGAGACCAGGGCCCTCCGCTAAGAGGGGAGCACGAATCAAGTAATGGGAGCTCATGGAGCTATTGGTAGGCAGCACTACCGTCCCCTGCAGTGGGACTAACAATATGGATCCAGTACATCCACCCGATAAGATCTAATCAACCGTCAAGTCTCCCCCATCCCCAAGTTATCTTTATGATATTTCATTTAAGGTACACACGTAACAAGAACAAGTACCGTGCATGGTACATGTAATATGATAACAGGACCTGAGCTCAGTTGATAGCATAAAACAGGATAACGGGAAACGGGAATAATAGATGTGGGATTCCACACATCGCATATCAACAGCGCATGTATCCAATAACGGGAATATCAATATCAATAACGGGAAACAATCATATAACAGGAATACGGGGATAACATGGAATAATAATACATGTAATATGAACGGGGATCCATATGACAAGAATAGAGAAACAATACATGCATATGTAACAGTGATATGCCGAGAATCCATGTAACGATGATAACATATATGAAATGACGGTATTCCGTGAAATGGTGCATCTACATATCGGTAGAATATGAATACAAAATAATAGTATGACGTGTCATAGTATCTGTGCAACGGTGATACCTGTACATGCGATAACAGTGTCCCGTGTGACAGGATATGTAAGTCACGGTGTTCCGAGTGTATGCACACTAATGTTTAGTCTAACAAGTCTCTATGTCATAGATGGACGTGAATATACAATGCGCTGTATGTAAACAACCGTGTCCGGTGTAATATGGCTATATCATCTACTCGAGTGTTAAATATAGGTATCACCAAAGGATTAAACATAATGATCTAGTTGAATTCTTAAGTTAGTGGCTAGTTGTACTCATGAACATTATTAACTTCAGAAATCTCGTTAATTCACCAATCATCCCGTATAATAAATCAGGTTTTATTATGGTTTAATTACATGGATTTCCCAACAATGACATGTTTAGTAAACAATAGTTATAATGTTTTACCGATAATCAAGTTTTTATTAATTAAGCAATCAATCACTTTCACTAAACATGATAAAATATAATTTATAAAAGAAAAATACTCACAAACTAGCCATGAGAAGGTAGCTCTTTTTCCCACGATCGCAACGGTTCCCGAATCGTTCAAATCGGAGTCCGGGTGCTCCAGATATCGCCCGAATACTAGAATCCATATAAACGGGGTTAAATATGTAATAAAAATATATCAAGTGCTAATAGTATAAATTATCAGGGGTTTTCTGTAATCTTACCTTTATTGGGTTTTGGATGCGGGTTGGCACGATAACGGGTCGGGTTTGGATCCAATACCCAAACCCATAACTTAAGTGATTGAGTAATGGTTTAACGGGGTTTAATGGGTTTTGGTTACAACCCAACCCAATAAGGGGTTAATGGGTTTGGGTTTTACCCAAACCCATTAGAGAAGCAACAGCAGCTTGCTGCTGCTGTGCTCGGGTGCGGGCCGGCCGGCCAGCTCAGCTGGCCGGCGGCGGCCCCGGCTGCCGGCCGAGAGTGAAAGTGAGAGAGAGGGTGAGGGAGAGAGAAAAAGAAAGAGAAAGAGAGGGAGAGAAAGAAAACTGGAAGAAGAAAAGAAAAGGAAGAAGAAGAAGAAAAGAAGGAGAGGAAGAAAGGGGGGCGGCGCGCTGGCCGGCGGCGCGGTGGCGCGCGGCCACCGACCTCTGGCCGCGGGCGCAGGTCAAGCCCCGCCCCTGGCCTGGAATAGGGAGGGAAAAATGAAAGAGAGAGAGAGAGAGAGAGAGAGAGAGAGAGAGTGAGGAGAGAGGGGATGTGTGAATTAGAGAGGGAGAGAGGGAGATTTTTAAGGGGGAAGAGGAAAGAGAGAAGGCGGTGGAGAGAATGGCGGTGGAGGAAGCGTCCAGAGAAAGAAAGAAGGGGAGAGAAAAAGAAAGGAAAAGAAAAGGATTTAAAATAATTAAAATATTATTATTTAATTCGGCCCAAAATTCGACTAGCTCCGAATGGTGCTCAAAAATTACAAAAAATAGGGAATATTATCTTGAGACGTAATATGAAAACGGTTTGAAAAAATTCAATCCGTTTTGCAAATTAAAAATCTTGGAAGATGTCACCGGTACCGGGCGATACCGGTTTGGCCGGATTTTCGAGAAATTCAGAAAAATCCCCAAAAATACCCTAACGTAGATAATACGATTCTAAGATACCTGGTGAAAGCGGATTCTCAAAATATAACTCTGTTTGTGGATGAAAAATCGTAGAGCCGATTATCGGTATCGGTCGACACCGACGCCGGAGATTTTCCAAAATAATCCAGAAAAATTCCAAAAAATCCTGAAAATTATAAATATTAGAAAATGATATTTGAAACTGAAAGCGGCTCAATCTGACTACCAGAAATGTCAAAGTAACATTATACGTCGTATCGCGTACTGACACTGTGATACGTACACCAGGGATCAGGGGGTTACATTTCTCCCCACCTTACAAAAAATTTCGTCCTCGAAATTTCAATTCAGGTGTGAGAACAATATGTCCAACTCCAAAGCCTAAATGTGACGGGTCCACGATACTTCCGCTGCGCACTCTGCTATCTATAAGGAACTCGGGATGGAGAAGTATGGTATGAACTAATCCTAACGGATAGGAAACAAGACGATGCAAGGAAAGCGAAAAGGAAATCGGATGTTCTGGTTGACAACTGGAAGGAAGGAAGGAATACAAATGAGTCAAGAAATGAATTGTCAAGGTTATGGTATTCTTGTACTCGTTGCTGGAATCCCAAATTCAGATACAGACAAGTTTGAATCTGGATCTGACTGTACTGTGAGTACGAGCCCGAGCATTGACCCAGGTGGTTACCCACACTAGGTGTGAACCTAGGCTCTGATACCACTCTGTAACGCCCCGATCCCAAGGATACGGAGAAGTTATGGCGACGTACATATGTGAGGTGAAAACACACTCACGCGTACGTTAAGCCTCAGTACAGGACATAGCCTCCATATAGACAAGAGTTCCAGTATAAAATAAGTACAAGAATACCTGTAGAAAGAGGTTAGTGATCATAACAGATAGGAAAATAGGGATAAATAAGATAACAGCAACAAATCACAAAGATACCTATGAATGGTCTCGATGAGAAGTCTCCTATGTGAATCCAAGATACTATCGGATAATACGGTAACTCGGATCTCCAACCTGGGCACGCAAACCCGGGTCGTCAGAAAGCGACCTAGTGAGTGGTAAAATAAAGGAGGCAGTAATATATACTATAATAATACAAACACGATAATAATATATAAGACATGATGTTGTATTAGCGATACCATATAATAAGCATATAATAAGAAGTAGAAATATATAAACATGTCATCTTTGACTACCATCACTACCTAGCATGTTATCATTGGGTCATGTCTATAGTCGTATCCAGTTTCTACAGAAATAATGTTGTCTTGTGGTGACGTGATAGAAATGAACATGTTAGTGGCGTTGTGATAGCAGTGAACATGCAGATGGGCATATGCAATATAACTATAATACGGTATGGTGTATATATGGTACTGATGTCTGCAAGGTTACAGAAAACGGAATATATGCAATGCCGAGTATACATGTACATGAGTAGTATGCCACCACAGAAAGTGTAACATGTACCAGGTAAAGTAACAGAGTATACATGTATCATGATAGCAGCGAAATGATCAGGTACAGGAACATGTATAACTAAACAATAGATTACATGTATTAGGCAAGTTATGTTATTTATACAATAGTAGCAATCAGTACCACCTGGTATTTTAATCAATCTCTTCCAGTGTCCCATACCACTGGCAGTTCATACTGGAGCCCGCACTCCAGTCGAACCCATCCGAACATGGCATACGGGTACCATTATCCAAACGAGAGAGTGACCAAATAATAAGTGTTTCCGACGTCACTATTATGTATATTGTTTTATTATGTTAATTGGAAACCAAATAGTCGAGGAGCTCTTATCGGGTAGGTGTATCCCGTGCATACCCGGGATCACGGCCTTAAACAAACCCCTGGCTGCTGAGACCAGGGCCCTCCGCTAAGAGGGGAGCACGAATCAAGTAACGGGAGCTCATGGAGCTATTGGTAGGCAGCACTACCGTCCCCTGCAGTGGGACTAACAATATGGATCCAGTACATCCACCCGATAAGATCTAATCAACCGTCAAGTCTCCCCCATCCCCAAGTTATCTTTATGATATTTCATTTAAGGTACACACGTAACAAGAACAAGTACAGTGCATGGTACATGTAACATGATAACAGGACCTGAGCTCAGTTAATAGCATAAAACAGGATAACGGGAAACGGGAACAATAGATGTGGGATTCCACACATCGCATATCAACAGCTCATGTATCCAATAACGGGAATATCAATAACAATAACGGGAAACAATCATATAACAGGAATACGGGGATAACATGGAATAATAATACATGTAATATGAACGGGGATCCATATGACAAGAATAGAGAAACAATACATGCATGTGTAACAGTGATATGCCGAGAATCTATGTAACGATGATAACAATATATGAAATGACGGTATTCCGTGAAATGGTGCATCTACATATCGGCGGAATATGAATACGAAATAATAGTGTAACGTGTCATAGTATCTGTGCAACGGTGATACCTATACATGCGATAACAGTGTCCCGTGTGACAGGATATGTAAGTCACGGTGTTCCGAGTGTATGCACACTAATGTCTAGTCTAACAAGTCTCTATGTCATAGATGGACGTGAATATACAATGCGCTGTATGTAAACAATCGTGTCCGGTGTAATATGGCTATATCATCTACTCGAGTGTTAAATATAGGTATCACCAAAGGATTAAACATAATGATCTAGTTGAATTCTTAAGTTAGTGGCTAGTTGTACTCATGAACATTATTAACTTCAGAAATCTCGTTAACTCACCAATCATCCTGTATAATAAATCAGGTTTTATTATGGTTTAATTACATGGATTTCCCAACAATGACATGTTTAGTAAACAATAATTATAATGTTTTACCGATAATCAAGTTTTTATTAATTAAGCAATCAATCACTTTCACTAAACATGGTAAAAATATAATTTATAAAAGAAAACACTCTCAAACTAGCCATGAGAAGGTAGCTCTTTTTCCCACGATCGCAACGGTTCCCGAATCGTCCAAATCGGAGTCCGGGTGCTCCAGATATCGCCCGAATACTAGAATCCATATAAACGGGGTTAAATATGTAATAAAAATATATCAAGTGCAAATAGTATAAATTATCAGGGGGTTTTCTATAATCTTACCTTTATTGGGTTTTGGATGCAGGTTGGCACGATAACGGGTCGGGTTTGGATCCAATACCCAAACCCATAACTTAAGTGATTGGGTAATGGGTTAACGGGGTTTAATGGGTTTTGGGTTACAACCCAACCCAATAAGGGGTTAATGGGTTTGGGTTTTATCCAAACCCATTAGAGAAGCAACAGCAGCAGCAGCTTGCTGCTGCTGTGCTCGGGTGCGGGCCGGCCGGCCAGCTCAGCTGGCCGGCGGCGGCCCCGGCCGCCGACGGCGGTCCAGCTCCGACCGAGAGCGGAAGTGAGAGAGGAGAGGGTGAGGGAGAGGAAAAGAAAGAGAAAGAGTGGGAGAGAAAGAAAACTGGATGAAGAAAAGAAAAGGAAGAAGAAGAAGAAAAAGAAGGAGAGGAAGAAAGGCCGGCGGCGCCCGGCCGGCGGCGCGGGGCGCGCGGCCACCGACCTCTGGCCGCGGGTGCGGGTCAAGCCCCGCCCCTGGCCTAGACAAGGGAGGGGGAAAATGAGAGAGAGAGAGAGAGAGAGAGAGAGAGAGACTAAGGAGAGAGAGAGAGAGGGGATGTGTGAATTAGAGAGGGAGAGAGAGAGAGAGGGAGATTTTTAAGGGGGAAGAGGAAAGAGATAACACGGTGGAGAGAATGGCGGTGGAGGAAGCGTCCAGAGAAAGAAAGAGGGGAGAGAAAAAGAAAGGAAAAGAAAAGGATTTAAAATAATTAAAATATTATTATTTAATTCGGCCCAAAATTCGACTAACTCCGAACGGTGCCCAAAAATTACAAAAAATAGAAAATATTATCTTGAGACGTAATATGAAAACGGTTTAAATAAATTTAATCTAGTTTGCAAATTAAAAATCTTGGAAGATGTCGCCGGTACTGGGCGACATCGGTTTGGCCGGATTTTCGAGAAATTCAGAAAAATCCCCAAAAATACCCTAACGTAGATAATACGATTCTAAGATACCTGGTGAAAGTGGATTCTCAAAATATAACTCTGTTTGTGGATGAAAAATCGTAGAACCGATTATCGTATCGGTCGACACCGACTCCGGAGATTTTCCAAAATAATTCAGAAAAATTCCAGAAAATCCTGAAAATTCTAAAATATTAGAAAATGATATTTGAAACTGAAAGTGGCTCAATCTGACTACCAAAAAGGTCAAAGTAACATTATACGTCGTATCGCGTACTGATACTGTGATACGTACACCAGGGATCAGGGGGTTGCACAGGGATAAAATCACATATATGAAATTAGTCGCTCGGACTCTTGCACGAATTTCATAGTTTTTTCCAACAATGATTTTTCTTTAGGTGATTCTGGAAAAGAACTATATGGGGTTTGAAATTTTGATGGATATGATGAGGCAGCCATGATTTCAAATTATTTTTGAGCCTCTAACATGGCTTTCATACTCTTTTGTAGCTCTGATTTTTCTTCAGTAGGTGTTTCTGAAAAGAGTATGTGAAGCAAAATGTGGGAAAGAAGATGGTGGACAAGGTGACTGATAATTTAACTCGGGGGAGGTGAATCCCCATGCACTCTGTGAAGAGTAGAAATTATTTTGAAAATTCTGATTATAGGATTGAGGGCATGGGTAATATTGAGTCGGATAAACTCAATCCGGCCCATATGATTGTCCATATTGTACATAGTCGGGTTAGAGTTATCCTAATCAATTGAGGTCATGGTGAAATATGAATTCATATTAGGATTGAAAAAATTGTTGTTGTTAAAATTCATTTCACAATTTACAAAAAGAAAAACAAACAACAGATAAAAAAAAGAAAAGAAAACAAGCCTATGTTAGGGTTGACTTAGACCTACACAACTCTTAACTCGTTAGACTGTCCACGGGGGGTACCTTGTAGAAATCTAAGCACAAGTTAATCGGCCAGGTAGGGGTAAGACTAGTGGGAGGTATCCGTGCCGGAGCAACGGGCCTAATTATGCCAAATCACTATTCTTCGAGCTTTCGCCTCTCAATCCCCAACCTTTGAAACCGATTTAACAAGAGTCAACTTCTAACAACTTTCCCTTTAGGTCAATCTCTTAAATGAGTTCGAGATGTCCCTAGAGGCTAACGTCTATCAATTTTTGTTAAGACTTGGGTTGTGTTAGTGGGGAGGTGGTTTTTAGGCTAAGGAAGGGTAATAACTTCCCCACCTTATCTTGTATTGGGTTTTGCCCTTAAGTCTGATTCGTGCAAGTGTGCAATATAGATAAGAATGAACACACAAAGTGAGTAAATTGCCCACGTGTTTATCCTAACTATATGCAATGCAAATGTACACTTCGGTCCAGATCACAACAGAAGAATAAAATACAGTATATTGGAATGAAAATTGACACGTGGTTAGATGCAAATTTCTAAACCATTTTAAAATATCCAATTATTATATTTTAGTTCTTACTTATTACAGTGCACAGGTAATCTAAAAAGAAAACTAGCAACAGAATATAGCAATATACAAGGATTAACCCAACCACACAAAAGCAAGTGTGAATTTCTGCAATGCTAAAATTTTACCTGCACACCAAAAACAAAGAAGAAAAGTTAATAAAAATATGAGATCAAATTGTTCCCGTCCCCAGCAACGGCGCCAAAATTTAATTGGGGTGAAACCGTGCACAAAAAGTGTCGTTTTGAAATCAAGAGTTAAAGTGTATGCGTTTTGGCTTCCTCGATACTTCTGTTATAGCATAGAGGCTAAACAGGTCGAATCCACAGGAACAGAAAGCAATAGAAGTTTTACCGGTATGTTCACGTGTGTGTTAAGTGTTCTTCAATGTTTTAAAGAATCAAAAGAAACAAAATAAAAAATGAGAAAAATACAGTGAAAATAAAGAAGTAGGAAACATAAAAGAGTTGTAATGAATTTTCCATTTTTGAAACAAGGTAAAAGAAAAGATAAAAAGAGATACAAGAAAACTCATGGTTACTAACTACTAATGGCTCCAGTAACATGCTAATCTCTTAGTAATAGTTATCTCACATGTATCATTGGCCATCACTAGTCTTTGGTTCAAGATCTTTATAAAGTATGGCTCATAAGATCACTTTTACATCCAAACTCAATAAATAAGCGCAAGCTACACTTAAATCATCAAAACTAAATTAGAATAATCATGGAATAAAGTAATGTTAGCTTGTTAGAGAGTTAGATGTTAGAGTATTAGAATCCATTATCCTGAGCCATCAATGGCTCTTGCAAGAGCAAGGCCAAGTAGAGGCTATTAGATTCATGTGGATTATCAAGTAAGGAGTTAGCAAATTAATGGTTAGAGGTTAGTTGCCATGAGAGAAAAAGCTTAGCATGTAAAGAATTAGAGAGAAGAAAATTAATAGATAAGGAGAGAACCTTTCATAGAATGTCACATTCCATTACAAAAACCCTAACCTTCATCTTATGCATCTCTCTCTTTCCTATTACATGATCTACAAAGGAAATGAAAAACAAAAGAAAGAAGAAAACTACACTAAAATACACAAAATAAGAAAAACTATCGCTAAAAATTCTCCTCCAAAACTCCTCTTCTCTGAAATCTAGAAATCTCAAGGTATTTATAGGCCAAAGGGAGCATTAGGGGAGCTGTACGGAGTCGTGCGTCGATTTCCACAGCATGGTCGCGAAAACGCGGCCATGGCCGCATTTTCGTGGCCATGCTACGGCCAGAGCCGCAGCGCCGAAGCCTGCAGGTGATGGCTGCTCTGATGTATGGGTATAGGCTGCTACTTCCTTATTTTCTGCTCCCTGCAGCAGCAGAATGAGCTTCCAAAGTTAATGGCTCTATTAGGATCTAAAAATCACCAAATAAATGATATTTTTGATCTTCTTCTTCATTTCACATCATGAACCTATGAACACACAAGAAAATCATTATTTAGCAGAATTTTATAAAGAATAAGTGTGAAAATGTAGTATGAAATATGCAATATTGAAGACTAATCAATACTATCGCGAAAATGATGCTTTTGCCGCGTTTCCACCGTATTTTATTTGAGTGCTCCCTCTATCTTCATACGCTCTCTTCTTTTTGTTTTTTCTATATACTGACTTTTCTAAAGAGAAATATACACGGAAGGGCTGTAAAATTTATGTTAAAAAGTGAGAATTGTGTAATACAAGATTGGAGAGCTGTAAATAATTTATGAATGAAATTCAGTCTTCTTCCATCAAGATCGTGTATTGTTTCAGTCTAAACTTTCTCTACTTTTTTTTTATAATTTTTGTAATTCTATTCTTCTCTTTTAATTTAATGCTCTACCTTATACTTTTATTAACAATCTAGTGCATGCCTTCTTCCCTTTTTACTTATTAGTTCTTTCTTTTTCTTATAATCAACATCGTTCGAAAGAGGGAGACGTCAAGGCGACAACAAGGAACCAAGACTTGCATTCATTCCGGGTTTCATCTTTCTCTTCCACTCTTCTCATTTTTCTTCTTTTTTCATCACTTTATTTACTTAGTTTTTGCATCAGTGAGTACTTTATTTTACCTCATTTAATTTATATTTCTCATGCTTAAAGAACATTAATTTTTAGAACAAAAACTCCAACCTTTATCCAAAGACTTTCCAACGAGATTAAGATTAGATCTAGATTTTTAACAACCAAGTTTTAAAAAAGTCTCTGTAGATTCGACCATATTCTTGTCACTATATAAGTCTCCTAAAAATATGTTAAAGCAAGATTAAGTTTTTATTATTTGTTCATGGTCTAAACATCAACGAAAATTTTACAACTTTCGAATCATGAACAGCACCGACTGCATTTGCAGCATCTTTTGCTTGCTGACGACGAACACGATGCATGCGTCGACGATCAACGTTACAGTTGTTCCGCGGGGTTATTGGGAACTCCCAGCATTCTGGATTGGTAAAGCTTTGAGAGAACAACGATGAGATTGGTCTCTGTCGCTGTGTTGATCGTGGGTCATGGCGCGGGTCTCTTAAGAGATGTTGATGCGAATCATGTTTGCTCCACGGGAGGCTATCGGAGCCTCTAGAGAGTTCAGAAGAGTCTTCAAATAGACTTGAGAGCGAGTCTCCATAGAGACTCTGCAGTATTGTCGCCTGGTCTTGGGGCTGATGGAGCCCGAAGATAGAAGTTCTTCATACTTCTCTTGGTCGAATTCAATCACGAGCGACTCGACCATTGATCTGAGAAGCCTGAGATCGGCTTGCGCTACTGCCTTCTCGTCAGTTGAAAAAGAAGTTTGCAATGGAGTTTCCATCCTTTGTTTCATTGGAAAATTGGGCGAAGTAAAATTTCTTTGAGTAAATGAAAGAATACAACAGAACAAATTCTGATTACAAAAGAGAGACAAGTTTGAGTAGATCTCCTCTTTGTTTAATGTCGGGTTTTTTTTGTGTAGAGATGGAAGGTGATTCTTGTCTTCCGTTAACGAGAAAGATAAAAGTTTTCTCTGAATCTTGTTGTTGTTGCTCTTGTTTTAAGCATATAGATGAAGTATATAAACTTCTAACAATGTCTAAGAGAAACCTCAAAAAGATTAGAACTTGAACTTAGCAAGTTAGAAGGAACACAATTCTTTGTTTTCTTAAACAGAAACGCGGATCTGACTTGGACGCAAACTTCATTCCATTGTCTGAGATGCGGAGCTCACAAGCTCGCGTTTGAGTTGAAACGCGGAGCTTACAGGCTCGTGTTAGAGTTGAAACGTGGAGCCGTGTTAGAGTTGAAATATGGAGCTCATAGGCTCACATTTGAGTTAAAACACGGAGCTCACATGCTCACGTTTGAGTTGAAACATGACTCTCGCGTATAGTAGACGAGGTCCGCATTTGTAAGGCTCCAGTTTAAGGCTTTATCTTCAGTAATTTTAGACAGCCTACAGCCTCGTCTTGCATCCACATCGACCTTCTCCCTATCAGTGTCAGACAGAGACACTGAATCATCTCGCTTCATGATCTCAGGCCTCGAAAAGGCTAGGTGCTCTGCAGGCATGTATGGGTTCAGCAACTAGCTCCAATTGCGACAATTGTAAGGGAACTCGTACAACTTCATAGCTCGATCCTTGGCCTCCTCCGAATTCGGCTCTGAAACTTGAAAAATTGGATCCATATTCCACGAGATTGGAATGAGCCCACGATCGCTCATCGAAGCAGCATCCCAAGGACCAAAACTCAGACCACAGAGTCATTCCATCCATGGTTGTTGTCTACCAAGTTAACAATCATCTTCTGCCAACCCTTCTGCGGTTTAAAATAGCGAACACCGCTCTTAATCTTCGCCATTGTATAGAAGTAGCAGAACTCATCAAGCCCATAGGCTAAAGGGGAATAAATGCGATGGAGGGCTTCGAAAGCCAAAACTGCCCGCCAAACGCCTGGCCACAACTGGGTAGAGGCTACTAGATGATGCCCCAATATGTTGCATGCAAACTGAGTCAGAGGCATCTATACTCTTAATGCCAAGACTTGGGATGGAAGTACACGCCTCCAGCGGGAGGAGGCTCCTTCACGGTGGTAGCGGGACAAAACTCTATCTTAATCAATGATGGCAGGCGACCACGATGTTTCTTCACATAGTTTAAAATATCATCCTGGTTAGTGAGGATGGATGATTTGGAATAAATCTATCCATACTCTAGTTCGAAGGGAAGACCTCTTCCTTTTCTCATCAGTAACAACCTCCTTTTCTCGACTTGCCATTCAGAGATTGATCCAAATTCGATCAGGCAATGAAGAGAATTGAGTCACGAAGTTGAAAACAGAAAGCGATAAAGATTTAGGAAATTTGGAAGGTAGGGTTTTCAAATATAAAACCCCCAAAATTTTATACACTAAGAGATGACGTCACCGCAATGATGGTCTCGAGTTGAATCGAGGCATTGCAGCATCCCCTTGATTCAAATCAAACTGTCATGCAGTTTCCTCATGAGCCCTCCCAGCCAAACGACGGCTATCTCTCTTCTACGTATGCCATCGAACATGTGATTTGACAGCTAGTCATACAGAGTAAGGGCAGTATTAAATGCCCAAGATACGAAGAGATGCGTTGTTTACTTTTCTCTGACTACAAGGTGACAAACCTAGCTCCTAGTCGGAAGATCAAGTTTGTTACACTTTCCCTCTTTTTCTCGATCGTAGACTCCGAAAAAAGGGGAAAAGTGGGGAGTATCTGTAGTGGTTAATTTTCGACGCATGTGGAGATCACGCCACGTCTGCCATCTCAGTGGTACTCCAACACGCCTCCAGGGCCAACATAAACCCAAAAAGAGCCTCCGGTTCTACTCCGAGCTTGCATCAACTCGGAGCCACTTACTCGGATTTTCAACTCAACCGGAGCCGAGCAATACTCCAGAGACTGCGGTCATCAATGCAAAGATTATCTCCGGAGCTACTCCGGCCTCCAACACGAAGACCCTTCGAAGGCGGTCGCTCCTCCGCTGGTTATACCTAGATGAGACGATCTCCGCTATTCATGGATTCAGTTATGCTATCAAATCATCCCCATATTCAAAATGTTACAACGCCCTACATAATGCGAGCTGTTATGGATAGTGGCAGATATCTCTGCATGACAATCCAATCAAGCGACGCGATCAAGGCGATTATGAGGAATCATAACGTGCAAACGGTGCAGTTATATGTAGATCCAGAATAGTCGCGCCCTCAACCACTGCTCTAGGAGGTATTAATACACTTCTATCTCTATCAAAGGGTAGAGCTTCTGATTACCACCGAAAATACGACACCCTACTATTTTCTGCTTCCCTCAAAACAAGAATACTTATTCTCACACCCGAGAGTCTTAGGTCAGCATCATATCGATGCTCCTGACCTGAAAGCTGTTCTCTCTTTTTTTTTTTTTACAGGATCAATCGGAAGCATCCAATCGTCTGTGACGGAAAATCCTCACAACATAACATAATCACAGAAAGCTGTGATCTAAACAATGTGTACAATATAGAGTGACCGACATATTTCTTTTTTCTTAATAATAAATTAGGATCTTCATGGTGGCAGCTATAAAATATCTACAATAACTAGTTCTTTGGAAACTCTACGGTTATGTATTCTTGAAAAGTGTGTCGTCTATTTGTGGTAAGCTTCACAAATGGGCGATAATCTTCAGGGACACAACGACGACGCTGAGTGGTACACTCCGGGAATGAGAGAAGGAAACACGAGTGAATGGTAAACGACTCCGTTGCTTGTGTTATTGACTCCCGATGTCACTAATTAGTTGTTCACCGATTAATTTCACACTAACATAATGTTTCAAAGAAAATTAGTGTAGCTTATCCCAACCCTACGCGCCCATGTGATGTTCAATAACTCCATTTCTTTTTTTTTTTTCCTTCTTCTTTCTATTTATTATCTAATGAAATGAATAGTAGTGAGAGGCATCCATTCAATCTTGCAGTGCGAAGAAAGTCTAACATTTCTTTGGATTTTTCTATTTCCTATTGTGTTTATTATTTTATTATATGATTGTGTTTAACTAGAAATAAGAAAATTTTATGGACCGTTAGGTTCGACTGTTAAATTTTATCTTAGGGCTTTTTTTTTCCCCCCAAACCCTAAAATAAGATTGTTATAAATAAGAGTTCACAAGATCAGAAATTCATGGCCTCTTTTTTCTCTCTCTACATTTTTCTCTCTTACTCCCAAATTCTCTCTATAACAATTTTTTTTCAAAATTTGGTCTTAGACTTCTCTCTTTTTCATTAACTTAAGAAAAACCCCAATTACAAATTTATTTTCGCCCTCAGCCTCAATCCACGTAAGCATAAATTGATTCATCCCAAGTACCACTTTCTTTATATATTTTCATTTCCTTTTTTATCCTTCCTCATTTTTCTTGACATTGCTCTCCCCTCGACCTTGACCCCCACGCAGAGTAATTCGTGGATTTAGGATTGACCTTTTGTAAATCTCGTTTGATCGTTCTCAGGATGAGTTTTGTTTGTGTTTCTGATCGATATGGTATTTAGATCTGAATTGTATATCGATCATTACTACTACAGTCGAAGTTCTCACAAAGTTCTCATATAAAAGTATGCGATCTTGAGTTTTTGATTTGTCTTCTGTTAGATGATGACGATGCCGAAATGTGAGGAATCCTTTTATATAAAGATGCGACTCAAGGACTGCGACTCATAACCTGATTTCGATTTTGGGGCACTAGAGTTTTAGAAGGGAGTAACACAGTGAGAGAAGAGATAATCGCATTCTTCATAATAAGGACTGCGACCATGGTAGCATTCCTCATAAAAAAAGACTGCGAATATGATCTCAATTCTTATTATGAGAACCGGTCCTCATAATAAAGACTGCGACCATGAGGAGTGCATCCAGGCAGTTCTCACAAAGTCGCAGTTGTGGGGCGGTACGAAGTCGAAGTTGCAATTCTCACAAAGTCGCGGTCTCAGTTATGGAGCGCTTTCTACTGTGATCGTGATCGCGATTAAAATTTAAAACATGATCGCGATTAAAATTTAAAACAGAGGTGTTTTAGTCTTTTTTTTTTACATTTAGCGATTAAAATCTCGCTCGACACGTGCATGCAACCTAGAACCCTAAAAAAAATTGTAATTGAAGTTTTAATATAATCCCCCTGGAGTTATCTTCTTGTCACTTGTCACGCTGGCCTAAGCTTTGCTGGCCGGAAAAGGTTAAGTGGTGGTGACTCCTACATCCCAAGCATAAGTTTATACCCACCGCCCAGACATGCCAACTCCCTTGTCTACATAACTTGTGTCAATCCCCAAAAACAGTGGGAAAACACGGAGGGGCTACTCAAAATTTTATCATGACATGCATTCTTCCTCTCATGTGTCATGCAACTGTTTAGGGAAGTAACAAAATCATATAGCATGTAACATAAAATATGATATCATATACATATTGTATGTAGGGATGGTGGTAGATAACTAAAGAGTGTCATGTTGATGTTTAATAAGAATGCATGTTCTCTTGATTTGGTGTATAAGAAACTTGATGCATATATGTTATAATTTCTTTTTCTAATAAATTTTTAAATATGTGTAACCTCTCTCCTCATAGATTAGTGTGTATATCACTAGGTTCTTGGTCAAAGATTAGATAGTAACTCCAAGTATAACATCTTGGAAAGTGCATTGGAAATTTTTTTTAATTTTTAATTTTATTTTTTGATGAAGAAGATGGATGCACACTCGTCACTAATTACTCAAGTTAATTAGTGATAAGGTCTTAACCTTTAAAAGAAAGAAAAGAAATCGTTACATTAAAAGAAACATTAGAAATCATTTAATCTAAAACCTTCAAGTCATTCTTTTTCTTTTCTATTTTCCTTCACTTTCTAAGGTAAGATATCTACAAGTAATGTTTTTCTTCATTTTGTACGCATTGTTTATTAGGAGAAACAAAAAATGTAATTTAAAATTGCTTGATGAAGAGGATAAACTTTCTGTCACTAATAGAATTTTTAATAGGACTTGTATTAGCTAGTAGTATATTAATGGCAAATCTCCTCCCAAATCTCCTCTCACAATACATTTCTCTAACATCAATCAACCATAGATTAGCTAGCTTAAAATATAATTTGATAAATAAATAAATATAGCATATATTAAAATACAAATTGCAAACATTAAATTAACAAATAAATACAAGGTACCAGTTTGGTGGTCTCCCAAAATTAGCCACCGTATCTGAAGCTCTCTCTCCATCAACCATTAGGGGAAAAAACAACAAGGTGAGCATGTGACCCTTAATTTCTTATTCTTCTCTCATTTGTAATTATTCATGTAACAATGAATTTGAGTTGTTTTGGCACTTCCTGTATTCCTGGCACGTCGCCCATTGCAAATGAGCACCACTATCTGATTTCTCGAGAGTTCAATATTAGTTTCACAGAGGCCTATTGCGTCATTAGGGCGATCAACGCCTTTGGGCTATTAAAGATCTACATCATCGAACATCACACATACACACGAATAAGTTCGGGTATGGCTCTGATATCAATTGAAGGATTTGAGAAACCATCCCAAAAGACTAGAGTTGTCCAAATCCTTATATACTCAAGATCATCCTCATATCTAGCCGATGTAAGACTATTTGTTCGACCCAAATCCCAACATTATTATTATACACTTCGGTGGTTAACGTAGAGCTACGACTTCTTCTTCTTCTTCTTCTTCTTTTTTTTTCTTTTTTTTTTTATAATTTCGTTGTCGGTGTGCTTTTTAATCACAAAGCAAACAGTGAGGGGAGTGCATTATATTATGGCTAATTGTACTAAGATGAATGAATTGAGTATTGGGTTAAAGGTTGAGACAGTGTAAGCTTCCTCTTCTTTGTTTATTTTATTTGTTTTATCATTGACTAACCTCTAATGTAATCCCCTAGCAGATCTCATGGACTTTTTTTTTAAGGTTATTATTATCATGTTTTTTGCATAGTAAGTGGCAATGACAACGATAATTATATGAATAGTACAATTATGATTATAGCATGATCATGAAGGAGACGACTTTGATTAATGATTTAAGACCCATTAATGATTAATGATTTGGTAAAATACTAAACTTATTAGGCCTTTTATTAGATCATATTCCTGGGTTTAGGTTCCCATGGGCACTTCTACCACACTCATTTTTGTCCCAGGCAATGCGGTGGGGCCCGCATAAATTCTTATAAAAATGATCTCATCAGTGGCAGGCCTCACCATATTGCTCGGTTACAAGTTCATTGACGAGGAACCCAAGCTCAAACCCGAATAATTTGATTTTTGGTCAAAAAAAAAATCCGTTGTGCTTTTTGCTTGAACACAGAGGTGGAAGTGCTTTAAGTGGTATCCACCAATTTATAATGGATTTAAAAGTGGGTTTTGCTATATCCAACCCAAATTCAAACGCATTGCCGCCCCCAGTCACACTATAGGCTTGTTTGTTTCGTTGCAAAACGTCGTAAGTCATAAGTCGTAAAATGAGAATGGAAAAAGTGAACTGTAGCAGAGAAAATATATTGTGTTTTACGGTGTTTGGTTGATAAAGTGAAGTGTAAATGGAAAAATATATTGTGTTTTACGGTGTTTGACTGATAAAGTGAAAGTGTAAATAGTAAAGTATATTGTGTTTTACGGTGTTTGGTTGGTAATGTAAAAGTATAAGTGAAAAAGTTGACCACAAAATTAACTGTAGCAGTGATTTAAATATTATAAATACTATTAAATTAAATCTACTATTTCAAATTAAATTGTATTAATAAATTTGAGATAAAAAATTAATAATCTTAATATTTTATTTATATCAATAATATTAATAAAATATTAGTATAAATAGAAAATATTACTAAAATATTAACTAAATAAATAATATAAAATTTTAAGAAAATCTAAAGAACATTAATAAATTTTAAGAATACTAATAAAATATAAATAATAAAAATATTAAAAAATAATAAAATATAGTTATAATATTATAATATTAAAAATACTTGAAAATTATTGTAATATAAATTTTATTATAATATTATTGCAATATTATAGAAATATAAAATTAACAAAGTAAAATATAATTATAATTTAATAATAAATTATCATTATAGTATTATTATACTAAATTATTATTACAATATTAACATAATAAAATATTATATAATAATAAAATATATTATGATATTAATAAAGTAATTTTTTATATTAAAAATAAATAATTAAATATATAGTGATTTTATATTAAAGTAAAATATTGTTATATTAATAAAATATTAACTCTAAATAAAATAATAAAAAATGGAATAAGTATTAATAAAATAATAAAGTATTAAATAAAATATTAAATAAAAATATTAAATTAAAATATTAAATATTAAATATTAAAATAATATTAAAAACAATAAAAAAATTAAAGAATATAAAATAATTAAATAATTAAATAAGAAATTGAACACTATTTAAAATATTAAATATTTAATAATATTAAATTATATATTGATTATCATGTAACTGTTTTGAATTGTAAGTGTACTACAAGTGAGAGTTACATGACCACAAAATTAATTGTAGCAACTGCAAGTGGGAAAATATGAGTGTAAAAGTGAGATTTACATGACCACAAATTTAACTGTAGTAATTGCAAGTGGAAAAAAAGAGTTGCATTTTGTAACTTGTTTTTCAGCAAACAAATAACGGAAAATGGAAAAGAAGTTTTATGACTTGCGACTTGCGGCGTTTTGCGGCAAAACAAACACCCTCTATATTTAGCAAAATTCATTTTCCTTCAGGAAAAATAACTCATTTTTCATACCTCTATTTTTATAAGTTTCTTTAAAAAGAAAGACAATGAAAATATGTATTTTTGGTAAAAAAAAATCTCAATTATTTGTAAATACTGTTTATATATTTTTGGAAAAAAAAAATTATCAACTTTAAGAAGTTTTTCATATAATACTTAATTTTTTTTTTATAAAGTTTATAATTTTAGGTGTCATATTTGTTAGACAAAATGGAAAAAATGTTTATTGCTTTGCTAGTGTTATACAATATTTTATTAATTATGTATATGCGTAAACAGATTAATATTTTTTACCTGCAACATTATTCGCTCAAAACCTTCACTGAGAGTCGAACGCGAAACCTCCGCACAAGAAGGGAAAGGTGATGCCACTGTGTCAATGGCGCTCGGCCACCCCAACACCACTTGACAAAGAACCCTCAAATTTTGCCGATACCCAGCCCACCATTTAAATGACCAGTATAAAGAATTTGAGAACTTTTTATATCTGCATTTCAAGAACGAAACATTATTAGCTATCTAATGTTTTCTGACCTTTTCATTATTTCTCTCTTCTAAATAAGCTCCAATTTTATTTGGATCCCATACCAAACGTATATTCTTTTTAAAAATGTTACACACACTTTTTTTGTTAGGTTACAATACCAAAATATATACACAACTTTTTTTTTTTTTTTTTTTAAGAGGATCTCTTCAGCCTCCTTGAGAACAATCATAGTCTACAAGGTTTTTTTTCCTTTTTTTTATCTAAATTACAGAAAACTATCACGAATTTTTCTTTAAAAAAAAACGCATAAAACTATCATGAATTAAGTTTAGTTTTACAAAACTACCACACATCGTTAATGGTGAAGTTGAAAAAGACGAAATGCTGGCCAGTTAAAATTCACCCTTACAATCCATTTTCAAAAAAAAAAAATTTCAAAAATAAGAGTAAAATAGTGATGATTGTTAACTTAATGTCCTTTCAACATATGGTATTTTCTTGAAAAATTAGGAGAAAGCTCGTGCTAGTTTTATGTATTTTTGAAAGCTCATGGTAGTTTTTTGAAAACGGAGGAAATTTTATTGTAATTTTTGATAATGGAGAAAAGTTCATGAAGCTATCATGCATTTTAGCCTTTTTTTTTAATTTTTTTAATTTTTAATTTTTAATTTTTTTTAATTTCCTAACTATCTATGGGCATTATACTCATCGAGCTCTATCAAAAGGTTAATGAGTTCCAATTTTTTTTGGCCCATAAATTTTCTTTTGGGGCAATCCAGCCCCATTTCAAGTGGAAGCATTGTAAACGAGCCGTCGAAATTACGAACCTATTTGAGAGCTGGGCCCAAAGCCCTTGATTGAAAATAAAGTTAGCAGCCCATGATCCTCTTCCATTGTTAAAAAAATAAATAAATAGACATAAAAATAGAAAAATAAAGAAAATTAGATATATTATTGCACTATTTTCTCTCCCCCCCCCCCCCCCAAAAAAAAAAAAAAACCTTTAACTTTAGGTTTTTTATATAAGAATTTAAGAGAACTAGTTGAAAGTTGAATAAAATTAATAAGAATATATGAGAAAATCCAATCAGTCGTCACATGCATATGCTAAAAATTTTGCAATTCAAATCAAGATTGATCGAAAGATATTTTATCAAAGATTGAACAAGGATATATGAGCAGATCCCATCATTAAGTACACCTATGACAAGTATGATCATCATTATTAGGTAAACATGTGATAATGCTGTAATTATTTTTTATTTTTCTTGATTTCTTTGTATGCTTTAAATTAAACAGATAATCAAAAAGATAATATTTGTGGCAAAAGTTGCCACTCAAAGCTTATGTCCCTCAATATACTGATGTGAATGAAATTGGGATGGATCTACTCTTATCCTCTGGGTTAACTTGACAAATAGTATCATCTTATTTCTTTTAACTTTAAGAATATTGAATAGAGACAAATTTTATATTTGGTAAATCACAAATCCTATAAAATTGTTAAGGCACAACACACATCAAGAAAAAGAAATGCAATACATCTCTAACCTATCGAATCTTTCTAAGCTACTCTTAAAAGCAAATAATTCTTATTTTTTCCTATCACGTGCATATCAGGTATATTAACTTTTTTTTAGAATGTGTTTGGTACGCAAAATGCAATTTTGCTACCTCTAAGGAATTGAATTCCAAGACATTAAATTTTTAGGAATATTGCACTATCATGTTTGGCATAATTAAGATATTTCAGCTAATAAACTATTCTTGTGTTTGGTACATTAAAAATATTTTCAGGAATATGACATTATTGAATATATGTTTCTCAAACTAAACTTGTAGTGAGAGGTAAGTAACACTAAGTGAAACGGTGAAGGTAGCGGCGGCGGTCGGCGGTGGGGCTGCAGCGGTAGTGCCCGGCGATAGCAATGGGCAGTCAGTGGTGGCGGTCGACAGTGGTGGCTGGTGATTGGGGTGGCGGCAGTGGTGGTCACCAATCGGCGGTCACCGTCAGCAATCGGCAGGGGTAGCAGCAGTCGGCGATTGAGGGGCGATGATCGACGATCAACGGTCATCGGTTGCGATGGCGGCAGCGCGACGAACGACAGTCTATGGCGGTGGTCAATGGTGGTGATTGGCAATTGAAATGGCATTGGTGGTGGTCGGCGGTCGGCAGTCAGGGTGGCAGTTGGAAGCGATGACCAGCAATTGGGATGGTGATGATGGAGGTTAGCGATCGACGACAATGGTTGGCGATAGAAGTGGTGGTAATCGGCAACAGTGGTTGGTAATAAGGGTGGTGGTGGTTGGGGTGATCCGCGGCAATTAGGGTGGGGGGTGTAGTCAACGATCAATGGTAACCGATTTTGCGGCGGTGGTAATGAGCAATGATTAGCAATTTATGGTGGTCAGTGGTGGCAATGATTGACATGTTGGTACAGGTCAAGCAAGAGATGAAATATGAGAAGAACAAGTCGGTTTATTTTGAAAATAAAATTTTTTATGAATTTCGCTCAGGTGGGAATATAAATAGTCACCTTCCATGGTGGCAATCATATTCCCACGAAATGGAAAATTTGATTCCCATGGGAATTCAATATTTTCGGGAATACTGAGTAAGCTTATGTGAAACGCAGGAATTTCGCATAGGAATCTAAAATTCCTGAGTAAAATCTTGCATACCAAAAAGACCCTTATAAAAAAAATAGAAACTCTCCTATTTCTTTACATAAAATAAAACAAAAACTCTCACATTTTTTTTTATACAAAATAGAAAATATCTCTCTCTCTCTCTCTCTCTCTCTCTCTCTCTCTCTCTCTCTCAACCCTAGTGCACAACTCTCCCTCTCTCTTTCTCTATCTCAATCCTAATCCACTCTCACTGTCACTCTCAACTCTAATCACCTCCTATGTAAGGCACCAAAAATAATCTCTTTGTTTAATTTTTCTAAATCTTTATATTATTCTATTTTAATATTTTTTTTTCCTTTTTCTCTATGATTTTCTTCTTTAGTTTTTTTTAACTCTTTGTTTATTTTTCCTAGATATATTTTCTTTTTCCCTCTTTTCCCTACTTTTTTATTATTCTTTCAATTTGATTTTTTTTATTTCTATTTTAGATAGTTTCGAGTTTTATTAAAGTCAAGTTTGTTCTATTTTAGTGTCATGATTTTTTCTTGAGAATTTTCTTTCAATGGTTTCCTCTTTTGTTCATATATTCTTTGTTCGTTTCTTTCTAGATTTCCTTATTTACTTTTCTTTTCAATATATTATTTTTTTATTTTATTAAAATTTCATTATTAATAACAAAAGAAGAGAAATTTCATGACTCGTGATATTGGCGTGTATCCCTTGAAATATTTAGCGTTATGATTATTTCTCTTCCAATCTAGATGCATTACTCTTTTTTGTGATTGTTTTGTTTCATTTTTCAAAATTAGGTTTGTTTGATTTTAACTTCTTGATTTATTCTTTCAGTTCTCTTTCAATGTCTCACTTTTCAATTTTTTTATTTATTCTATTTTTCATTCTTTAAATTTTTTAGAATTTCTTTTCTTTCTCTCAATTATTCTTTTTTTTCCGGCATATTTTATTTTTTCTATTACATATTTTAATATTATATTTATTTTATACCTTTATTTGATATAATTTTCCAAACCTTTTATCTTTTCTTTATTATTTATTCATAATTTCTATTTTTTTATGTTTTCCTTCATTTCTTTTTATTTATAATTCTATCTCCCTTATATTTCAATTATTTTGGTAGTTTTTGTTTTTATTTTATTTACTTCATTCTTCTCTTTTTGGTGACTTTATTCTACTTATTCTCAATTTTTTATTTGCACTTACTTTTCAAAATTTTCTTTTTTTATTCTTTCTATTGTTCAATTCATCCTCATTTTAATTTTTATAGATTTCTGTATTAAAAAAGATTCTTTTTTCTATATTCTACCTTTTTTTCCTAGGTTTGTTTGTTACATTCTATTAATTCTCCTTTCTACATTTTTTTCCCTTGTTTCAAATTCGACTTTACTTATTTTTTATTTTTTCTTTGGTTTTTGGTCTAAAACGTTTTTTGGCATTATATCAATTTTTAATCCTTCCTTTTCTTTTATTTAAGTTCTCTCTTTTTCTGATAATTTTATTTTATTTTATTTATTTTCTTTCATTTATTTGTTCTCTCCAATTTATTTAATTCACTTTGTTCTCTTTTAACTTTTTTAGATATTTTTCTCTTAAAGTTTATTTGTTTTCTTTTCTTTAGTTCTAACTTATTTTATTTCTACCTTTGTTTATTAGATTTTATTATTTTCTTTTTTCAGATTTTTCTTTTCTTCTTTCAAATTCAATTCTACTTATTTTTTATTCTATCTTTCCTGTTTGCTCTAATCTTTTTTCCTTTTTATTTTTATTTTATTTTTATACTTTGCTTTATTTTATCCAATTCCCCCTTTTCTCTTATACTTTTGTTTCTTTCTTTTTTTATTTTGTTATTGTGCTTTTGTTCTTTAATTTAACCTGTGTATGCTTCATGTTTCCCACTTTTAGATTATTATACATTTCTTCTTTATTTTCCCTTTTAGTTCATATTTTTGTTCTTATGTTGAATTTTTTTAATCTGACATTTTTCTTTGTTTCAAATAATTTCTTTGTCTTTTCCTTAATATTTATTTTCCAAATTTTCTTGTTTCTTCACTTTGTTCTACATTGAAATTCTATTTTTTTTCTTTTCTTTGATTTTTAAAACTTCTTTTATTCTTTTTTTTTTCTTTATTTTCTTATTTATTCTTTCCTATGAGTTTGTTTCCTTTGCTGAAACTAATTTATTTTTGATATTTTTGTAATTTAGTATATTTTTATTTATATGTTTAATTTCTTATTATGAATTTGTTTCTCATTGATAGGTTTCCCTTAATGGAATCCAAATTAAATTGGCTTTTAATCTAATAATGAGTTTCCTTTTATATACAATTTATATTTAAATTTGACGGGCCTAATTTGCTTATAACAGTCCTAATAAAATGGAAATTCCTTTCAAATTTTCTTATAAGAAACTTATTTAAATTAAACTCTAAATTTTAAATAGACATTAGGTTAAAAATCCCAATTAAATTGAGATTCTAATTTTAAGTAGAGATTCGGCTATTTGTTGAATGAAGCCTATGCAAATTGTAGTTGTTAATAAAAAAAACTATAAAAAGTTATAATTTTATTATATACCACATGTCTAGATATAGAGTTGGTGAAATATATTGAAATATATGTATCAAGTTGTCTAAATAAATATTTGGAATATTTTGCTATACTTACATATTTTGCTTCATAATTAGAAAAACTCAGCATCATAATTGACTCGCAACAATCTCATCTACGTCAGTAAAAACTGATTTCTCCCAATCACCACTTATTTATATATTTTCAATTCTTATTTTATCCTTCCCTATTGCACCTGATGTTGTTCACCCCTCAATCTTGACCCACACACAGAGTAATTTGCGGGTCGATCTGAAAAGTATTAGAGATCATTTGATGTCAGTGGATGAGGGTTTGTTAATGATGGAGATGCTGATATGAGAATTGCGACTCATGATCGTAATCCTCTATGAGGATTGACTTAGAAATAGGACATTTTGTGAGGACTGTGATCATGATTGTGGTCCTTTAGGACTATAATCATGATCACAACCCTAGCAAAGACTCAAAATTAGTGCATTTTGTGAGGACTGCGACCATGATCGTAGTCTAGTCATAGTCCTCATAAAGACTCAAATATAGGACAGTTTTGTAAATACTGTGATTATGATCGCACTCCTAATAAAGATAACTGTGAACATGATCGCAATCCTATAACTCAAAAATATAATTTTTTGTAAGGATTGTGATCATGGTCACGGTCCTAATAAATAGTGCATTTTATGAGGACTTGCGATTATAATCGCAATTCTCAGAAATAGAGTTGCGATCATTTTGTGAGGACTGCGATCATAACCGCAGTTCTCATAAATAGGACATTTTCGAAACGGTCTACTTTTTTTGAAATGATTATTTAGGGGTATTTTCGTCTTTTTCTGATGAGCGCTTCAGCGCTTGACACGTGGGCGCACATTTTTACTTTAAAAAAAGTGATTGAAGCGCACAAAATTATGAAGATGAGTTTTTTTCCTATTACGGTTTGACATAGGAGATAGTGAAATGCCCCTTATTTCTATTAGAGTGATACCTTTTTAATTTTTATGATAAAATAGCATACATGTTTTTTGCATAAAATTTTTTTGGGATCGATCTTTTTTGCATATCTCGCTTTGTTCGTGCTCACGATGAGTTTTGTAAGGATTGACTGAGAATAGGGCATTTTGTGAGGACTGCGATCATGATCGCAGTCCTCACAAAATCTAAAAAATAAGATATTTTGATAAGACTGTGATCATGATCGCAGTCCTCTTTTAAGACTGCGATTATGATCGTATTCCTCATAAATAGTACATTTTATGAGGACTATGATCATGATCGCAATTCTCAGAAATAAGTATGCAATCATTTTGTGAGGACTGTGATCATAGTCGCAGTCCTAAAAAATAAGGCATTTTTGTGAGGACTGCAAATGATAGTCACAGTCCTTACAAATAAGACATTTTCAAAGTATTCTATTTTTTGTAGCGATTACTTAGGGGCATTTTTATCTTTCATTGTTGATGAGCTCTTCAACTCTTGACACGTGGACGCCTTCACCGTTGATGAGCTCATCAGCTCTTGACACGTGAACGCAGATTCTTATTTAAAAAAGGAGGTGACTTAAGCGAATAAAATTATAAAGCTGAGTTTTTTCCTAACTACAGTTTGACATAGGGGGTGTAGCGAAAAGCCCCTAAATATTTTACATAAAACCAATAAAATAGATCTCCATCTAAATAAAATCTAATTTTACAATACTTAAAATATGTAAATCTAAAATTATATTGATAATTAATATTTTAAATAAACAAAATTAAGAAAGGATCACAGGGAGATTGGATAAGATACTCTGTAATGATTCATTGTTGGATAAAATTCCTAATTCAGGTATGAGTACTTATCCAAATCCACAGGTGATCATAGTCCTATGTTGCTATATCTATATCTGAAGTCTACTTTGGGACTAAGCCTTTCAAAAATTTATAATTACTGGATGCAATGCCCAGATTTTTCTAAAGTAGTTCTCAAAGGATGGAACACTTGTGGGAAGGGTATCCTATATACAAAGTAGTACAGAAATTTCAAAGCTATAAGACAGAGCTGAGAGCTTGGGTAATCTGGTTATGATCCCCCTTCTGCTAAAATTACTTCTATCAGATATCAGTTGAGCCAAGTGCATAATGAATTGGGATATCAACATCTTAATCCTCAGTTGCAGACCCAAGGATCAGTTGAGACAGAAAAGTAGACAAAACAAGTTGAAGTTAGGTGACATGATGAAATTAAAGAGTTTTATTCCAAATTAACCCTGAAAAGGCCCCAGGTCCTGATAGTTTTCAGCAGGATTTTTTCAGAAAAATTGGGATTTAATTGATATGGAGGAAACTATGGCCATACAATATTTCTTTCTTTCTGCAGGATGCTACATGAGATCAACCACACTTTCCTCACCCTTGTCCCTAAATCTCCTTCGGCATCCAGTTTATCTGACTATAGGCCAATATTTTGTTGTAATGTATTATATAAGTTTATTGCAAAAGTATTGACTAACAGGTTGCAGGTTGTCATTGGAGAGCTCATTTCTCACAATCAGAGTGCATTTTTGAAAGGAAGAAGTATCAGTGACTGTACCTTATTGGCTCATGAACTTGTAAGAGATTTCAACAAACCGATGGTAGTAGACTGTGTTTGAAGATTGATCTCAAGAAGCATTTGATAATGTAAATAGGGATTTTGTAGGAGTTGTAATAACAAGACTGAGCTTGTATCCAAGTGGGAGTGACAATCAGCATAATGCCAACAAAATACTTGGGCTTGCCTCTGTCTATATCATATATTAGAGCAAATGCAATTTGCCCCATTGATGAAAAGTGCAGATCCAAGGTTGAAGGATGGATGTTAAAAAAGTTAACCTTGCTGGCAGGGCTGAACTTATAAAATCAGTGGTACACAAATCCCTATCTTATTGGGCTTTGTCTTTTAAGTTTCCAGGTCATTGATTAAAAGAATTAGAAAGATTTCTTCTAATTTCTTGTGGAATGACAAAATGCATGCTTGGAGTTGGTCAGATATTTGCAAAGTTGAGGAGAGGGGCCTTGGCATCAGGAGAATTTCAGATATTAATATTGTTGCTGATATTAGATTTTTTTTTGGCTTTTATACACATAAAAAAACCTATGGACTGATTGGATGCTTGCTAAATATTCTCCACAACAAAACTAAAACTTAACCACGTTTCTGTTCTGGACTCTGAAACCTGGAAGTTTTTAATAGAGTCAAAAAATATTGCCTTACAATATATGCAGCAGAATTTACATACTGGATCTTGGGAGGGACAGGCAATAGCAAAGGGGAATTCAGTTTCAAAAATTGTTCGGAATTAATCAGAATCAAGCACCCTACCTGGCCTTTCCATTCTATCACTTGGTTCCCTAATCACTGTCCAAAGATGTCTCTCTGCCTTGTTACAATAATTGAGAAAGGGAAAATATCTTATTATTGATGATGAGGGCAATGCCATATATATAGAGAATACAATTGCATAATAATGGAAACTCTACTTCTAATAGAGTTCTAATATAATATGTATTCTAATTCTAATACTATTCTAACACCCCCTCAAACTCAAAGTGAGTCAAACAACATGAGTTTGCCCAACAAGGCTCTAAATCTTGCTATAGTATGTGACTTAATAAAGAAGTCTGCAATCTGCTCCTCTGGGTGAATATATGGGAGTGATATAGTGCCTGAACTGAAATATTAACAAGTGAAGAAGCAGTCAATCTCAATGTGCTTCGTCCTCTCATGAAAGAGTGGATTGGTGGCAATCTTTATAGCACTATGATTGTCACAAGAGGTGTAGGATCTGTAAGAAATGTTGTGCGCCGATGACAACAACCCCAAGAGGATCTCACAAATCTCCAAGCACAAAGAACACCCAACAGCACAAATAATAACCAGAAGAAAGCACAAAACGCAAACAACTTTAACGAGGTTCGGCCTCAACGCCTACGTCCTCGGGGCAATCAGAGAGAGATTTAATGCTATGGAAGAAGATTACAATGGCTAGCAGCCTCTTTGAATGCAGAGAGCTACAACCTTTTTCTCTCCAGGATCTTCTACAAGATGTAAACCCTAGAAAACAACAACAGCCTTAAATACACAGATTTTTGAATCAGCAGATTTCCGCCCAAACCCGACTGTTGGTCGACGGCCAGTCGACCGACCTCCTCTCCGGTCGACCGGTCCTGTCGACCGAAATTAACAGAGAGTTTGGCTCTTACAGTCAAGGTATTTCGGTCAACGGCCGGTCGACCGCCTAAGACCCTGTGCATGCTGTGCATGTCGGTCGACCCGCCTGTTTTTCTGCTGCTGCTATTTCCTGCTGTTGTTCCCTTTGTCTTCGTCGTCGACTTCCTCGGCGATCACTCGACGACCCATCGACGATCCTTATCAACTTCCCATCAGTAAACTCTCTCTTTCCAACAATTCTCCACCTCGGCGAAGATTTTTTCTAAAATCTGAGCCGATCTCCAACGAATCCCAGTCCATCACCTGGCGAAATCGACACACGATCTCGGGAAATCAACACACGATCTCGGCTTGCGCGCACCAGTCAAAATCGACACACGATCTCGGCTTGGAGTCTGTAGCTCAACTATCCACTGGAAAGCATCGTACATGCCTTCCCTGCACTTCACCTTAGGAGAATTTTCGTACATGCCGATCACCAACATGGCTTCTACTTCGCAACTTCACGACCTCATGAAGACTTCCTCACGAGCCAACACTGACTCTCCAACTGACTAGCTCTATCTAGTCTACCTGTCTTCCACTGACGGTCCACCAAGTCTGTGTAGAGCCCACCAAACATCATCGGCTTCAACTGGATGCACACCCCTCCTTATGCAAGCTCAACATCTTCTCACCAGAAGATCACCTGTTCATCGAGATCACAACACCTCACCACTACGTGAAGTCCAACTGGCCACAACGCTTCACCTCTACGTGAAGCCTCTCCACCTCTACGTGAAGCTCCAACTGGCCACAACTCTTCACCTGTGCATGAAGTTCTACTGGCCACAACACTTCACCTCTACGTGAAGTTCCATCGACCACAACTCTCCACCTCTACGTGAAGATCCAAACAACTTCTCTCGAGAACCCAAATAGCTTCATAAGAGTTGCATCACCAAATGGCTGCGCCTTACGGCTGCCTACGTACCTTGCCCAAAGGATCAAGCCAACCGTAGTTCATTTAAATGAGCTTCATCAAGCTCAAGCACCTCTATTTACAGCAGTGAATCTGTCTGACCGAGTCATATGAACCTCTTCCCGACCATCATGGAGAGCAACGGTCTTCAACTTCAGCTTGTCACGATCACAAGCTTGAGATTCATGCTTCTTTCCCCACAAGCGTGGTTTCACCTTTGTTCCTATAGCTGCAAACAACTCGACATCCTCAACAATGTCGTCAACCTGTTCAGCATCACCATTGGTATCATGAATTCCACCCGGTGTCACCTCCGCTGAAGTATCCTTTGATGCCGAACCAACTGGAGATGATGAGTAGTATCAACCTCCACCCGCTGTGATCTTCCCTTGGTCTCCGTCCTCTCCACCTGCTGAGAGACGGTGGACTTCAACACTGAAGTCTCTCCAAAAGTGACATGCCTGCTCATTACTATCTTCTTGTCTTCGGGGTCCTACAACTTGTAGCTGTTTCCCTTAACGCCCAAATAGGCAAACCTCTTTGCTCGCGGATTCACCTTGCCATTCTTGACATTGAAGTAGGCCGGACTTCCAAACTCCCGCAGCAAACAATGATCTTGAGCAGCTTCCCCAGACCAAATATCCAGTGGAGCTCTACCTCCAATCGCAGTCGACCTGTTCATGAGATGGCTAGCATACTCAGTCGCCTCAGCCCAAAACGACCTGTCTAATCCTGCATTAGACAACAGCCTTCGAACCTCCTCCAGTAAGGAACGGACTACATCTTTAGCCAACCCATCTGTACCTGTTGTGAAGTGAGTAACAATACCTGTGTTCTGGCAAATTGTAGGAACTGGTACATGTCCTTTCAACATTACCAATATGAAGCTCCTTTATCTTCCTACCTATCTGCCTCTCTATTTTTCCTCTCCACTTCACCAACACATCTAGGGCTTCACCCCTTTGTCTCATGGGATATATCCAAACCTGCCTAGATGAACCATCAATAAATGAGACAAAGTACCTGTGACCTCCAAGCGATGCCGTCTTAGCAGGTCCCCATATGCACACGTGAACACAATCAAGAAGACCTTCATTACGGTGAGTACTGGTGCTGAATCTCACCTTCTTCTTATCCAGAACGCTGTGTCCACCTTCCAAATTGCAGGTAGCAGCACCTTCCATTTCCTTCTTTGCAGGAGCTTGCAAAGATTCTTCTTCTTCCTGTCCGACCTTTCCCTGCCAGACCTCCGGGCCACCATCATCTCAGGAACTCGAAGTCTCCACCTGACCTGTCATCGTACTACCCTTCAAGTAGTAGAGATTGCCTTGGCGGACGCCCTTTATCACCACCATCGAGCCCTTGATCATCCTGAGATCACCATCTCGAACAGATATCACCATGCCCGATGCTTCTAAAGTGCCAACTGAGATAAGATTCCTTTTGAACTGAGGTACATACCTCACCTCCTTCAACTCTCGAACTATCCCATCATCCATCTTGATGCGAACTGTACCCATCCCTTCTATATTACACGAATGGTCATTCCCCATGACCGTGTAACATCCATCCAGCTTCTCAAAGCTAGAAAACCAGGCCCTGTTCGGGTACACATGATAGGTGACTCCGCTATCCAAGATCCACTCAGCACTATCTGAGTTACTAATAGTAGGGGTAGTAACCGAGAGAGAGAACACTGAAGAGTCATCATCCGATTCATCCGCTTGTGCGAGATTTGCCTCAGTCTTTGACTCCACCTTCTTACCTTTGGCCTTCGGACATTCTGCTTTCCAGTGTCCTAGTTCCTTGCACAAGGCACACTGATTCCTTTTCAGATTTCTGAAACCCGGCCTGGATTTAGATCTTCCTCTAACCTCCTTGCCCTTCCTCGATAAACTTCTGCCTCTTACTTCCAGTGCCTCCACCGATGAGCTTGACCTAGAAGGATGTCTCTCCTTCTTTCTCGTCTCATAACTAGTCAGTGCAGACGACACCTCATCATAATCCAAGGTCTGCCTTCCATTGATGAAGGTCAGAGTGAATGTCTCATACTCCTCCGCCGGGAGTGAGTTCAGAAAGATGATCGCCTTATCTTCCTCATCTATCGTGACATCCACGTTTACCAAGTCTGTAAGAAGCTTCGTATATCGTTGATGTGCTCATTCACTGTGCTCCCTTTCTTCATCTGAAACTGATACAGCTTACTCTTAAGCTGCAACCTGGACTCAACACTCTTCGTCAGGTATTTCTTCGCAAGGGTTTCCCACAGTTTCTTCACCGACGTCTCATGTTGTGCATGGTATTTTATGTCTTGCGACAAATATGAACGTATCAATCCACATGCCGACCTGTTCATCTTTGCCCACTCTTCATCAGTGGTCGTGTCCCTCTTCTTCTCCAATAGAAGAGTGTCCTCGAGGTTCGATGCATTCAGCGCATCCATAACCTCACATCTCCACATCCCGAAGTTATTTGTACCATTGAACTTCATCACGTCGATTCTCGGATGAGGATGCATGGTCTTAACAGAAGTACTTTCCTCTGCCATTGAGATTTCTGATCCTCTATCTATGCGGAAGAATAACCAACTGGAAATAGATCTATACTTCAGATAAAAATTAGATTTTTACCTTTCCCTTGAAACTCTAGATCGAGTTTCTCTCCAGATCTACTTCACCACAAGATTCAATGAGCCCTCCTTGCGCCCTTCTGAGATCGACACATGATCTCCTCGAACACCAATACCTCTTATCTGAGATCGACACACGATCTCCACTGGATCAGATCTCGAGCCCTTCGAATCCTCAGAAATCCCAAGTGCAACCTGGAAGCTCTGATACCACTTGTTATGCGCCGATGACAACAACCCCAAGAGGATCTCACAAATCTCCAAGCACAAAGAACACCCAACAGCACAAATAATAACCAGAAGAAAGCACAAAATGCAAACAATAACTTTAACGAGGTTCGGCCTCAACGCCTACGTCCTCGGGGCAATCAGAGAGAGATTTAATTGCTATGGAAGAAGATTACAATGGCTAGCAGCCTCTTTGAATGCAAGAGAGCTACAGCCTTTTTCTTCTCCAGGATCTTCTACAAGATGTAAACCCTCGAAACCAACAACAGCCTTAATACACAGATTTCCGAATCAGCATATTTCCGCCCAAACCCGACTGTCGGTCGACCGGCAGTCACCGACCTCCTCTCCGGTCGACCGTCTTGTCGACCGAAATTAACAGAGAGTTTGGCTCTTACAGTCAGGGTATTTCGGTCGACCGGCCGGTCGACCGCCTAAGACCCTGTGCATGCTGTGCATGTCGGTCGACCCGGCCGGTCGACTGATCCGCCTGTTTTTTCTGCTGCTGCTGCTATTTCCTGCTGTTGTTCCCTTCGTCTTCGTCGTCAACTTCCTCGGCGATTACTCAACGACCCCTCGACGATCCTTATCAACTTCCCCATCAGTAAACTCTCTCTTTCCAACAAGAAAACATCAAAGTCTGCTAAAAGTCTCACATGAACAATCACCCTGATGGTAGTTGTTATAGCCCTGAGCTCAGCCTCACAACTGAAACATGAACAATATTCTGCTTATTGCTTCACTAAAAGATTAGTGAATCACCAAGAAATAGAGAGAAGCCGGTGGTAGAGCGACGAGTATAAGACAAACACCCAGTCAGCATCAGAATAAACTCGAAGGTCTAGTGAAGAGGTGGATGACATGAACATGATCGAGTGATGGTACCTCTGAGATATCTAAGAATCTGAAGAAGAGCACTATAATGAGCAGAGTCTGGTGCAAATACAAATTGACTGACAATGTTGACTGCATGGGTAATATCTCGTCAAATAGAGATATACAAGTTTACTAACTAGCTAACGATACCTAATAGGATCTGCAAATGGTGTAGCATCTGAAGGAAAAAGCTTCAAATGAAACTATAGTGGAGTATCTGCTACCTTTTTGTCTGTAAGTGCAGCAATGTCATAATATTAGATGTGTATTTCTGCTCTGAAATAAAAATTTCCCACTTAGCCTGAGCTATCTCCAACCTTAAAAAGTATCATAGATGACCAAGGTCCTTCATCTGAAACTGACGGCGATGGTATCGTTGAGTATCAGTAATACTTGCAGTGTCATCACCTATAACTATCATATCATTAACGTACAATAAGAGAAGAACATGTCTCTGCGGTGAAGTCCGCACAAATAGAGAGTGATCCTAAAAACTCTCCAAAAAACCATCCTATGAGTGATCATGAAGGCTATCCTAAAAATCAGCCACTGTGCTTGCTGAAAACCAAACGATGTAAGGGCCCGTCGGAAACACTCAAACCAGCTTATGGAGCTTGTTTGAGACCATGTATAGCACGATGAAGATGACAAACATGACCTGGAGGTGTAGTAAGACCTGAGGGTGGCTGCATATTACATCCTTAGTTAATAAGTCGTGAAGAAAGGCATTCTTCACATCCATCTGATATAAGGGCCAAGGTCAAACTGCAGCTACTGCCAGTAAAATACGAACTGTGATTATCTGAGTAACATGTGCAAAAGTCTTATCGTAATCAATCCCATGCTCTTGAGTAAATGCTCTGGCAAGAAGGAGAGCCTTGTACTGTTCAATGGAACCATCAGGTCTGTGTTTGACCTTGAAGATCTATTTACAACTCACAGGTATAATACCCGCCGGATAAGGAATAGTACCCCAAGTACTAGTTTGCTAAAATGCTCAAAATTTCTCTTCCATGGCCTCTCTCCACTCGAGGTATTGAATCGCCTCTCGGTAAGAACTGGGCCCACTAGTACTACGTATGATGGCAAGAAACGTCCGAAACTGTAGTGAAAAGGATATAGAACTAGCAAAACTAAATTGATCAAGAAGATCAGTACAACCAGGGGTAAGACGAGTAGGTGGCTTATGGGGGCGTCGGAGCGATGGGAGGTGGTGGTGGTGATGTCGGCAGCAGAAGCGATGCTGGATGGGATGATGGTGTTGGTGTTGGCGTAGTAACTGGTGAATCCTCATAGTCTAGAGTCGGGGTCGGTATAGTAGCAGCGGGGACTATACGAGAGTGATCATTTGGAGGAATAAACATTACAAGATCTAAAGGGATCGGATCAATAGGAACTCTAGAGGACTCAATAGATGGTGTATCAGGTGGCACAGAAAGTGAACATCTAGAGATGAAGGAGAAAAATAAGAAGAGTCATCAAAGAAAGAGACATAACAGGATATAGAAACGATGTGCCACTGGATCATAGCAACGACAACCCTTATGCTCAAAACTGACACCGAGTAGGACACATTTAGCTGATCGAGAAAATAGCTGGTGCGCTCATTCAGAGGAAGAAGGATATAAAAGGTACACCCAAACGTGCGAAGCATGATATAGTCTGGAGGAGAAGAATAGAGACACTCATGAGGTGAATTTTCAGCCAAGACAGATGATGGAGTGATATTAATAAGGTTGACAGAGGTGTGGAACAGCTTCTGCCCAAAAACTGCGAGGAACAGAAGA